>SKCR01030786.1:0-295871 GCA_019454045.1 Zanthoxylum bungeanum
TGAGGAAGAATAATCACGTCAAGTAAATTCAAGAAGTCACATGTCATATCTTTAATTCAAATGAACATGTCACACAAGTTTCCCCAACCTTGCCAGCCCTGCAAGAATGTCTCCATGACTAAGTCAGTTCCATAAACACCTTCATGAGACCAAATCCAAACCATACTCCCAAACCTACATTTCTGGTTGGAGAAACCATTCAAACTTCAATCGGAGAAATGATAACTAAGCACAACCATCGCAACAAGCTCCCCAGGTACACCAAAATTTCTAAAATTCTCAGAATTATGCACCATATGTCCCACCACCTAGGAAAACCCTTGAGGATACCTTGCATGCATTTATTGAGAAATGAGAAGTCATCAATAACCAAAATGTGCAAACATTGATCGATCTGAAAGATACTTTTTCCAAAATCATATCTGGATTGATCGTTCATGAGAAAGAAAAATTTTATGCACAACCACAGCTAAATCTAAAGAGTAATCAAGACTCTCACGAGAGTAGTTTTAGTAGTCAACACATAAACCAAGTTAAATATGTTATTACTCTTCGCAGTGGTAAGGTCATCCACATACCTATTCTTGAACCTCGTGAAGTTGAAAATAAGTCATCTTCAGAGGGTAAGGAATGGGTTGATGAACCATTACCTATCATTGATGCTAAATTTTTTTTCATGCACCTTTGTTTCCTCAAGCATTGAAAACAAAGAAATTGAACCATTCTTTAGAAATATATGAAATATTCAAACAGGTGAAAGTCAATATTTTTTTATTAGATGTCATCAAACAAATATCATCTTACGTCAAATTTCTGAAAGACTTGTGCATCGTTAAAAGAAAAATATCAGGTAAGAATGAAAGTTTTTCTAACTGAACATGTAAGTTTCATTCTCTCAACCGATAATGCATTGAAATACAAAGACCTTGGTTGTCTAACTATTTCATGTATTATTGAAAATCACAAAAATGAACATGCATTGCTTGATCTTGGAGGTAGGGTTAATTTTCTTCCATTTTTGGTTTACCAACAACTTAATACTGGGGAGTTAAAACCAACTTCAACTACTCTTTTACTTCCCGATAGATGAGTTAAAGTACCGAAAAGAATTATGGAAAACGTGTTATTACAAGTCGATAAATTCATATATCTTGTGGATTTTATTGTGTCATGTGTGAAGATTATGTGCGAAAATTCCATGAGAATAAAAATTCAGTATTTGAAAAGCATGCAACGACCGCCGTGAAATCACTTTCTAGCCAAATTCACCTTCACCCATTCTCTTTCTTTCTTTTTTTTTTTTTTTTTTAGAAAATAAACAAGTCATTCATTGCTGTATCAATTGTTTTTAAAAATTATGTTAACTCATACCGGATTTCTTATCTAACCAAATACACAAACAGGAATTAAATAAATCTCTCTCGAATTTGTAGGAGGATCATTTTGTTTCCCCTGAAGTCAGGCCCGGTTCTGAGAACTTGCAGACTAGACATGTGCTTATGGCCCTCAACTAAATAGGATGTGTTCCAAATTTGATGACTCCAATTTTATATGATTCTACTTTAGTTTGTTTATTTTTTTCTTTTTTTGCCCCTTATTTTTGTAAATAGTTCTATCTCATTTCTTTAACATAAATCTATTTCATTTACTCATAAACAAAACCGAGTACATTAGTAGTGTAGTTAAACAAAAACCTTGAGGTTTTAAAAAAGGTTTGAAGTGGAGTGTGGGGATGGGGCTCTCTATAATTTTAATTCACCTTGATATCAGAATGTTCAGAGTCGGCCTTGTCTTAAATTATAGTTTAATGACAATTCAATTCTCTTCGGATCTATATGAATATAATTTAAATCTCATATACATCTCGTAATCACTCAAAATTTCTCCAATTAAACTAGTTAAAAAGAAAATTCCGTAATTATTTCATACTTCAAGAAGTCATATGAAATAAAGGAAGAAAAAGATGAAACATAAAACACATTTTCATCAAAATTGACACCATTGGAGTAATAGTAGATTCCCATATGGTAATTAACATCATGTTCATAAAATACAAAAGAAAAGAAAAATCCAAGGCATAAAGCCGCCACAAGTAAAGACAATGACAGTCCCATTCCCATAGTCCCCCTTAAAAGGCCTGCATCACGTGGAACCATTTGTTGTTTGTTATGGCACCACCACTATCTCTTAGCTAGACCTCTAAAAATACATTTTTTTTTTAGCTCAGCAAATATTATTTTCTCATATTCATTTAACGACATGGCCTTGGAATAGTTAGAATGTTATAATAAAAAATTTAGGGTCTTTATCATTGATTATTAGAATGTTATATAGCAAAGAAAAAAAAAAAAAAATAGGAGTCATAAGGTGTGCCTATCAGTCACCACCTCCCCTAAAATAGGCCGATTTGTAAAAAGTATACTCTCAATTTAAGTGTTATTTATTAATGTTTTTAAGATTTTAGATAATTCAATTTTTATAATTTTAAATTGACGTTCTTATTGTATTTTATTAAACTCTAAACTTAAATAAATAAATTTAAAAATATGAAAAGTTTTTTAAAGTCCGGGCCATCTTACTGCGAGTTCCAGCTGCCCTTATTCGATATGTACCATTTTTTTTCCTTTCATATTTCTGGTCTTACCAAATAAAACATCATTTCTTGATTTGCTTAAATGTTGTGCATGTTAATCAACTCATCCATGTGTCCTGCCTACACTTTGGATTGGTCCGTTTCGTTGCTACACACGTGGGTACCGTGTGAAGCGAAAATGCAACGCTCGGGAAGACAAGAAAATTGATATTTATGGAAAGAGAATGGGAAAACTCAGTGTGGGTTTGGGTTTGGTTTTTTTTTTTTTTTTTTTTTTTTTTTTTTTAAATCATACCATTTTAATGGTAATTTTATCATCATTTTATTATCCTCTTTAGGAATGATAATTTTTCCATTAGAGCAGGAAAAAAATATTGATTTGATCCAAATTTAAATACATATAGCACCTAACAATAATAATATATAAAACACGTGTAAATAGTCAAAATAAGATTGGTGCTAGATTATTCTATTTGCATTTATTCAATATATTTAGCTAGATTGAAGTATGATGACTTCTAAAACATATTTCACATATGAGACTATTCGGGGAATTAGACGGGACATGATATTTAGCGGGATGAGAGAAAGACTTAGAATCGAATAAAAGTAATAGTTGGGATGAGAATGATATATTTTTAATTATGTCCCATTTTATATGCACATGACTAGCCAAATAGTAAATTATTATCCATCCCGATAGGAAAATATCGAAATCTCCCTAATATTTGGTGAAATTAATCGAATTCCTCTGATATTTTAAACTATGCGATGAGATATTGTTATAAATATTTTGATTCTTATTGGAAAATATGAGATATGTACATGGCAACCGAGACATCATGTCCCGAACCGCCTCGACCTGTCCTGTCCTAATTCATATTCAAGACAAAAATTATCCTAAATATCGATCGATTTTTTGAATCGAGACAAAAAAATCATCTGGAATCTCATATTGAACAATTAGAGATCCTAAATCCCGATCGAAATTCGGGATTTTTATACTTAAATTCAAAATTCTTAAACATGAGAGGGTTTTACTTATTTTTAAATTATGAAAAAAAAATTCACTTAATTTCACCGAACATCATGAAATTTCGCTAATTTTCTACATCCCGATATATACATTGTTAAGTGTCTCTCTTATTTTTCAGAAAACAATGTGTAATACTAGTTTTACAATAGTCCAATTCATACAAATAAAAGGAAATAAAATATTTTTTTGGAATGCACTTCCTATCATGATGGCACTCTTTTTTTGTACTACCCAAACATTGCCTAATTGACTGGATAATCATACAAAGCTATTTTAAAATAAATTTATATCCTATAAGCCAATAAGATTTATAGTGATTCAAATAAACAAAATTTTTCTTTAAAAATGTCACTTATGAATCTGAAATTTCTTTTATACATTTATTTTAAATAAATATTTTTTAAGACATAAAATACAAAATTTATTAAGTTTAAATTTAAAGATGAAAAATATTACTTACGACATGGACTATATACATTTTCATAGAAAAGGATTACAAAATTGATGTATATAATTACAAATTTTATTTTGTAGGTCACAAATTTCATGTTTAAGGTTGTAAAAATCATGTATACAAATCATGTATACATATATATATATACTAATAACTAACTGCTTAGCTGGTAGTGAGAAAAGACGTCTAAGCTCTTAGTAAAACACGTGAGATAACAACCTTGCACATGAGAGCTCTAACTGATAACTAAATCTTAACTAAATTTGATATCCCCCTCAAGCAATGGTCTAGCATAGACCATAAGCTTCGAACGCAGAGAAGAAAACAAATCAAACCCTAGTGGCTTTGTGAACACATCTGCAACTTGATTATATCCAACAACATGTTGGAAACAGAAATCTCGGCGAGCAATATGTTCACAAATGAAATGAAGATTAAGTTCGATGTGTTTGGTTCGAGGATGATACACTGGATTCTTTGTAATAGCCTCTGCACTCTTAGTAGCACACCAAATATTTAGCGAGTCATGCATGGGAATATGCAACTCTTTAAGAAGATATGTGATCCACAAAATTTCGGAAGCAACCAAAGTCAAAGTTCAGTGTTCAGCTTCAGCTGTGAAACAAGAAATGATTGACTGTTTCTTGGAGGATCAAGATACTAAATCGTCACCTAAATAAACACAATAGCCCCTATAAACTGACGATCATCAGGGTCATTTGCCCAGTCTACGTCTGAAAAACCAATAAGAGACAAGTTCCTTGTATGCGAAAATTACGGACCAAAGTGAGCTATTTTATGCAAATATCTTAAGACCCTTTTGAAAGCCTACTGTCAGCCCCTTAGACTGGTTGCCCGATGAGATGGGGAACGAGTGGCTTGGTGGCAGCCGAGCACTCGCAAGGAGCGCATGGCTTGGGTGGGCTGTGCGTGTGTGGGCAGTTGGTGCTGTCCTAAAGGAGTGTTGCTGAGACATGGGCGGTTGGTGCTGTCCGTAGGGAGTTGATGATGTCTTGGATGAGGCAGTTACGTGCACATGCAGCAGACATGCGGGGCAGTTGCGAGAGGCAGTTGGCGTGCACTTGCATGGCAGTTGGCGTGCACATGCGAGGGAGTTGGCTTCACATGCTGAACACATGGGGCAGTTGCGAGGGGAACTGCTAGTAACTGGCGTGTTGGGGAACATGTGAGGAAATTCGTGGGGCGCTTGTGTGTGTGTGTGTGGGAACTCCTAGAGTATTAGGATGTAACTACTATGTGTGTGTATTTGGCTGGTGCCTATTGGACCAGCACACCCTAGGGCAGTTGGGGTGTAACTGCCACTAGTATATATTGTATTGTGAAAAAAACGCATGAGGGAAGAGAGAGCATAGTACATGAGAGTACAAGAGCGAATGTTCATTGAGCCTTTGTATGTTTAGCACGAATCCTTGTAATTGCTTTAGTGAGTAATAAAAAGATTGAGCATTGTCATGTAAAGCTTGTGTCTTATATTTACTTGATGCGTTGGTTGCTTGTGTACTTACTGTGAGGGCGTGCGAACATTGTGAGTGATTACTTATGGCTTGTGTGTGTGCTTGCGGGAAAATGCTGACTAAGTTGGGCGAACTTAGTGCAGCATTCGGCTAAGAAAACTTGGGGTCGAAATTTAGCCGTGTGACAACTGGTATCAGAGCGTCATCTTGGGCTGATGACGGGCGTATGTAACGCTGAACTGAAGGAGCGGGTGGCCAAGTTGGAGGCACTCGTTGGGGATTCTAGTCGAGAGACTACTCCTCAATTGTTCTTGGCAATGGAAAAATTGGCAGAGGAAATCATAGGCCTTCGGAACAACCTTGACACACAACGGGTTGATGCGGAATAACACATTGCAATAGTCACCAGAGACTGTGTAGCTTTGGTGGAGGCGTGGAAAGGGAGTAAAGAGGAGATGATGGGGGAAATCACTCTTCTCAAGATGGCCTTGGGTCGTGGAAAACCTAATGGGGGTGAGGGCTCATAGGTATGGTGAAAATCTAGGATTTTTCAAAGTGAAAAGACTGAAAAACACGTTCAGATCACAATCGTGTTAGAACATTTACTCGAACGCACCATGAACACGCGCCTACTGGAAAGACGCGTTCGAACGCTACTCGAACGCACCACGAATGCGTGCTCTCTGGAATATTTTATTCGAATGTATACTCGAACGTAACTCGAATGTTTACTCTCTGGAATGTTTCGTTCGAACCCACAAACGAACGTACCACTAACGCCACACGTTCGAACACTGAAACGAACGCAGCAATAATGAAATTGCTCCAGCTTTACCAAAAAATAGTCCAATTACTCTAAGTACTTCAAGACTTATTACAGCTTAGTTGAACTTGTTTTGTCATATACATTGCCAATAAAAATGGAACTAACATAACAATTTAGAGAAATGATGTTGTCACAAAATGTGTTTGGCTTTTAGGAATATTTTTCTTTCAAACACTCTCATAACAATTATGAATGTTTGAACTCTCTCTCTTTTCTCTCCTTAGCACTTATGTGAATGAATGAAAATGCTAACACATGCAAATGAGTGGAGATGGTAGAGATTATATTCTCTTACACAAGCCAACTACCTTTGTCATTAAGCATCTAATGCTTTCTTGTAATGGCAAACACATAAATGTGAAGGTCATACCAAAGCATAAAATGTCTTTAGCCACCTAATAGACATAATAAGTTGGAGTGCATGGTGAGCCATATGACTATGTCTCCAAAGTGAAAAAATCATTATCTTAATAATGATTTAATTACCTTAATTATGATGTAATAATTATCTCATAATTATTACTAATTTGATTATCTTATAATCATGATTTGATTATCTCATAATCAAATAATTTTAGAAAATATTAAGTTAAACTAATTTATTATAGTTTTCATCTATGAAAAAAATAATATTATTAATCTTATTAATAATATATAAATATAATATGAGCATATTAGTAGATAATCTAATTATATTAGATTTGTTACAGTTAATCGAGCTAGCACGGGGACCAAATGGACTTACGATTCTGAACTCCAATAATCTCAAAATATTAATTAAACTCTTTAATCAAATATTACGAATTATTAACTTCGCGTTATTCCATTAAAAATTCGAAGTTGATCTCTCGTTATCGTAGATGGAAAATATAAGCCGAACAACTTTGGTGTCCATCGATATAGTCATTACATATGGATATAGCTCTTCCTGAATATCTTATAAATAGAGCCGGATCATAAGTCAGTTATACCCCTTTAAATATTTTATCTCTTAAGTACCATTGATTCTATAATAAACAATCAATTTATAACAATTATGATATTAAACTTTATATTCGCAATAAAAGAGTTGAGCGCTCAAATTGTTCAAGCCCCGAATCAACTCTTAAAAGATATATTCTTCTACTTCTATTAAGAAGGAGTGAATTCCATATTTATGTAAAACGTTCCCAGCTACACACCAAACCATATCCCCAAAATACGTAGTTATTGTCTGGGAATGCAACAATAACCTTACCTTAGTAAATCTAATGACATAGCCTGCCATGCAGGAGTTCGTAGTACACTCAGGATAAAGATCGAATTCATATATGACTATCTATTAGATAAAATGAATTTCTTCGGTTAACATATATTAAAAGAAATTCATATTTATCTGAGTCCAGTCCTATATGATCTCATCATACAAGGTGCCTCTATTACCATGTCACTATATGAATGATCCTGAATCAAGGTCGTCCTACAAGTATAGAATAGACCGAAGCTATAGATAAATCACAAATAAAGTACCCTCTTTGATTGCTCTCTATGGACTATTTAGATTACTAACTTCATACTTAAATCATCTTGTGCATTAAACATACACCAAGTCTGAAAATACCATAGTAATCAAGGTAAACAAGATAACTGGACAATATGCGATATAAATCAAACAACTTTGATAAAATAATAATGCATTTATTATTACTACAATAATCAATTATGTTTATAATACATGAAGCTCTAGGATATATATCCCACATGGTCATTGTGGGATATCAAATAGCTGGCCCTTTTTTTTTGCAGTTTCTCAGTATGACTCATTGGTGTGAGATACCCTTTACTCTCCAGCATGTGAGCTTTCCTTAAAATATCTCATATATACTTAATTTGATTGAGGTGTAAACCTACAGTTGAAGAGATGACTTCAATTCCTAAGAAGAAACTGAGATCCCCTATATATTCAAAACGTATTCTTTCCTAAGTCTGTCAATCAGCTCTTCAAATGAGGAATTATTGGAACTAATAATCAAGATATCATCTACGTATATGAGTATTAATACAATTCTTGAAACAAAATGTTTAATAAACAATGAAGTGTCTGACATTGACAAAGCAAAATCCCACGTAATTAAGGATGACTTGAGCTTGTCATACTAGGCTCAATGTGTCTGTTTTAACCCAGAGCTTACATAGATGATAAAGGAAACTTGGATTAAAAAAACCTTATGGTTAGGAAATGAATACATCTTCATGTAACACACCATGCAAGAAGGCAAAAGAATCATTCTTTACAAAATATGAATACTATATACAAGAGACATATTAACTGCCAAACAGTTATACTAAATGTCAAGATGAATAATATTGTTGTGTTCTTTATTAGATCATATCTAATGCACGACTAATGAGAGTATCTCACAAGTCTCTTAGTTTTATATCATATATAAAACTTTATATCAAATATAACAGAGACTACTCCCACTAGTTTTACGGAGAAAAGAAGACTTATGTAAACCTTTTACCTTTTAAATATCTCATTATTACATTAATAATGATAATGTCATTAGGATATACAATACTAGAAAAAAATATGTATGCTCCCACTAACCCTACTATCACATTTGCATTCTCTATACTTTGATAAATTAGACAATCGGACTGATATCAAAATTAGAAACACAGATTTCCGGAAAGCTCATCTGAGTCTACAATATGCTCTATAAGCTAGTATGTCAAACTGTGATCTTAGCAGACTCCAGGGCCATTCCAGAACTAACCTTTCAAAACTAACAAATCACAATAGATTTCTTATTCGAAGAAATCATTCAAAAACGCACTTTGCATTCTTAGCTAAAATATACAGTTTAATATCACCATTAACCAAAAAATCTTTAATTGTTCAATTAGTGCGACTAGAGACAAGTTTCCTGAGAATCAATAATAGATTGCTGAGTATAACCTTTCTCACTGTCATACTATAAAGGTCAAACTTTTAATAAGCTGACTTTGCTTTTGCTGCGCAAATCATTTTCACACTTTATGAACGATTCATGATGAAAGTTTAATCAAGTTCAAAAATTGATCATTGTAAGATATGAACAATCCTAAATCTATGATTCAATGCTAACTTTCGAAATAGATATCAAATATCTCTCCCATTGTAAGTTATAAGATAGTTTTCTTCGATAAGAAAACTACAAAACCATTAAGTATCAAATACTTTGTAAATAATTTTGACATCCTATTGAACTTATACGGAAGATATCTTAGAGTTAATTCATATTATTAATTATGTAGTTCCATTTATAGTTTATCTCTCTCACATTTGACTTCAATAAGTCAAGTCTTTTCTACAATGGTCAACATCCGATGTTACACACCAAGTAATAAAATAATTTTATTACTCGGGATCGTAGAAAAGATATTCTATCAAATAGAATACAATATTCTATTAAATAGAATAAATGATAAACTTTTACTTGTACCTCATAGGCGCAAGTATTTTCAATTATATAATCATTATACATAAGAAAGATTCAAATCTCAATTTTTTCAAGATTCGAATTTTCTAATTATACATATCATATACGTAACTGTAGAAATTAATGAAATCTTAATTAATAGGATGAATAGTGTTACTGGAGCATATCCGTAAAAATATTGAAACTGATTCGGTAAACCTCAATATCAAAATAATCAAATCATATAAGATTCAATTCCTCCCACTAACCAATTCCATCAAGATGGAATCGTTGAAGAATAATATTGAGTAAGAATCATATTCATTGAATAATCTTAGAACTAATTGCTATAAATTCATATGTTTGATCGTATCATAGACTTTTGAACAATTCAAAGACTCATCATGAATTTTAAAAATACAATTTTCAAAAATTCAGATAGAATATCTTTGAACTAGTCAAAATATTCTATCCACGTTTCATCAGAAACATGTAACTAAATCATTGACTAAGTTACAAAGTAAAGAAAACTACTTTACGCAATTTACAATTCATTAAACTTTATACAGCTAATGTATCAGTTTAATAAATCTTATGCTTCAATGACAATCATTGGTTAAATGAGATTTAATCATATTCCCGAATACAATATTCATTAAATGGATAAGGATATGTGGTGTGATCTCGTATTAGACCATTCTTTACCATACGGAATAAGCATATAATGCTTTAGTGATAAAAACCCATAAATCATTATTCTAAGTTATTTACTTAACCTAATATTTTTCTTAATATGTATCCCTTCATCAATGACACTATTAGTCGTATATAATTATTTATAAAGAACATGTACCTATCCAATAGTCGCAAGTTCTAATATCATATATCAATACAATCATTAAATAATATTTCAAATAACTTGACGGGAGATCTGGTATCCAATACCTATATTTGCCATATTGTGAGAATCAATATTCTCTACACATAACTATACACATCTCATTTATTCAGCTTTATGATTGGCCTTTAACTATTCACAACAATTGCAAATAATTGATTAGCAAACTATGTCAGACACATTACCTCTAAGGTCACTAAATCCAAGAAATGTCTAATGGGGTTTTCTTAATGCTAGTAAAGAATCTCAAGACATGAACTAATTCATGTCAATTTTTACTGCACATGAAGCTATTCTCTCTAGACCATTATATCCTAAAATGGATATCCTTTCAAATTACCTATTGTGACATAGTAATTAAGTCGCTAACTATCTTGATTTTCCAAAAAAAATGGAAGAATAGTTCCCGATGGTTTAGACTAATCTAATTATACCATGTCTTTTGATATCTAGAACCTATTCTAAAAAACTACAACCATAATAAGTCAAATCAGAAAACATATATAAATAATATGCATACAGTGGATTAGAAGTTTAATTCTATATACACAATAGAATAAAGGAAACATAACCAGAAATTTTCATAATATTATACATTGCCTTAGTTATGGATTTTTAACCCAGTAATGCATCCCACTACTTTACGTAATGCCGTAATCCCCAACGGAAAACGGGAATGCAATAACTAAATTGAATTCCATAGTGAGAAGTGGACCCCATGAATATATTTCGAATCACAATTTGAACACGTTCTCGCCTATGTATATTCATAGGTAGACAATTCATTGTCAATCACACTCACTGTGACTCCTGATTTTGGTCCTGACGCTTCTTGTTGTGACAGTTTTGGCACGTTCACAGGAGACGTATCAAGGCTTCACTTGTCAGTGACAAACTCAAGTTATCAATGTAGTCCTGATAGCTTTGGCACGTTCAGAATTTCCACTTTCACTTGAATTTGTCTCTTATCATATAAGTTCTACCGGCATAAATGAACTACCATCAGCCGTAACTGCACAGGTTGGGCAATATACAGCTACAACATCAAGAAAACATTCGCATCCGTACTGAAAAAGCGAACCAAGAAACAAGTATTCTTAATACTAGTTACTTTAATGCCTTATTTAACAAAGATTTTCCTCAAAGTGTCATACACCTTATTTAATCAAATTAAATAACACACGCATGCATAAAGTAGAGATTGGATTAAATGTCAAATTTAAGGGGCCTAATCATATCATGGGTTCAGGATCAGACCTGCTCTGATACCAATTTTTTTGGGATTTTGGGTGATATATTCAGGTAACGCAGCGGAATGCGGGAAAATCAAATTTTCCGATTTCTTTAATTTTTCTTGGGTAATTAAAATAAACTTATTTATTTTAATTACTCAATACGCAAAAATAGAATTTTTAACCCAAAAAATCAGAATTTTAGTATATTACCGTGAAACCCCAAAACTTTATATTTTAATCATTTTAGTTCAAAGTTATTAAATACAAGCTTAGGTAATTTTCAATCACAATCAAAATGATTTGTACATCATATATACATTAAAACAAAACTCTGAAAATTTTTCCATATTTTTCCTTAATTGCCGAAAAGCCCAAATCTTTTGCACTTAGATCATTTTGGTCCTAAATTATCAAATACAAGTTTAGGTGATTTCCAATCACTATCAAAATTATATGTACATCTTATATACATACAAATATAATCCATAAAATGTTTTCCAGAATTTTATGTAATTTCTGTGAGCCTCTAATAGTTGTCATTTTGACCATTTTGTTCCTAAATTGTCAAATACAAGTTTAGGTGATTTTCAATCACTACCAAAATAATTTATACATCTCATATGTATCAAAATACAACATATATATGAAAAGCCCCAATTTTGGTTTAGGTTAGAAATTTGAATTTTTCAATTAATCAAATTAACCAAAATTAACTAAAATTAACACAATCCAACACTTTAATCAAATCTCTACAACACCAAACAAGTCTCAACACTTTGAAATAACTCAATAAAAATTATAGGTCACCATTGAGTGGCCTAACAACTCTAGAATGACAACCAAGTCATCTAATGATCAAAAGTGTGCTTATTAACCATTAATAAGCAAACTTTATTTACATACATGCAAGTATCATTTCATCAAGCTTCCAAGTTATCTTAACACAAAATACGGGAGTAGAAAAACACATACTTACATCATATGTAGTAGACTAAAATAATAGAAATAATTTTCTACAAAAAGAAAGGATGAAAATACCTTGATTTCCAAGCTTTTCTTAAACTTTTCAAGCTTAAGACTTGTGTTTTTCTCTCAACTTCCTCTCTTGTATTTCGTGGAGGCTTAAACTTATGAAAGAATAAAATGAAACAAAACTTTTATACCTCCCTCACCTTGGCCGAAACCCTAGAGGGTAAAAATATCATTTTGCTTCAAATTTATATTATAAATTAAGGCTTAAGTTACTTATTCAAGTTGTACACTACAACTTCAAATATTTTCTAACAAATGAACCAATCAAAATAATCCACTTCCTAACTTAATCATGATAAAGATAATTTGTATTTAGTTATTCTAATTATTTAACAATTAAATAATTAGATAATTACTTAATACAAATATCTAAATATATGTATCATATTTAAGTTAAATATTCCATAATACATATATTTATAACATGGGTCAAATACTTTATTTGACAAATAATTAATGTGTATTTAATAAAATCATGTATTAAATCCAAATACACATTAATTAGGAAGTGACCGAAAAAGCCTTAAGCATGTATCTTTCCGTTTAATTGTTAAACGATTTATAAATAATCAATATTATTTATAAATGTTGCCTTAGTGCTCTACGAATATGTTTCATTATTGAGACTCTCTAGATTCAGATATATCCGTCATGAAATCTAATTTCGTGTCCATAATCTACCTACCCGTAAATTATGACGACCACAAATAAACTCGCTGAACCATACAGGTCGAGGTCATCGCATATGTATAATCCATTCGTCACACGTATCAGGATTATCCCATATATCAAATCTCTATAAGTATAATCTCGTCGACGTATCCATTAGCAATCTCTTAAATAACACTTAGCACTTAATTCTATAGTGTACCATGAGTCCATGGATTTAACAGATTGCTAATTCCATATTGAATACCTATGTTCTGTACACAGAACTGACGGATCCTATCTTGATACACACATGATATCTTGAGGATCAGTCCACACCTAACGAACTTGCGGAGGTCTGATCTAAATAGATCAGTGACGTGACTGTCATCAAAGTGTGAATGATATCTCATACATCCACGGTGGTATCTCAAGTCAAAGGATCAGTATTCTACTCAACCCGAGAAGATTCCTATTGACGTTAGTGTACCATCTATTAAGAAATCTTCGGTGAGTCGTTCAGTGTTTATCAAATAAACACCTACACGTCTATACGAGTCTCCCGGAACTCATGGTTCATAAAGATAAACCATCAGACCAAATTCTGATATACGACGTGTACTGGTTTCAGCGGATTTTACTAACCAACCCGTGTTAGTAAATCTTGACCAGAAACTTTATTTGAGAATATACAACTTGTAGTGACACTTACCAATGTCAATTACAAATTACATTGTAACTGCACACTACGTTGTCAATCTGGGATCTTTGTCTAATATATACATATCACTAAAATCATTTTAGTTTCAATCTAATCGTAATTAGATTGAATACGTATATAAAAACAAGATGTGCTACCATAAATAAGTAATATTATGGAAAAAATAATTATTCATATTCATGAGTCGGACATAAATACGATTCAGATTGTCACTTTGAATACCAACCCTAACACCTTGCACGTGAGAGCTCTAACTGATAACTAATTCTAATAATACAAAATCGTCATGTAAGTCAGGGGCGGAAGCTGAACACTTTAGTTGTAGGAACCAAAGTGTGTACAAGAAAAATAAATAAGAGAAATCTTCATCATCCTCGAGTAAATTGAATCCAAAAAAGAAATTGAATAAGAAATATGCTCAGGGATCTTCTTAATGAAGTTTATATAGTTGGTGCACGCTGTTATAAAAGCATGTTGGCTTTTAGTTACGTTCTACCATTGTAGCAGTTTGGAACGTGATAGGTTACGTGTTTTAAATTAGGGGTGAGAAAATAAATTGACGAATCGAATTTATATCGAATCTTAAATGAATTGAATCAAAATGTGATGGATTCGTATTCGATTCATTTATTAAATGAATTCCCATGTCATGATTCGTATTCGATTCATTTATTAATCGAACCAAATACAAATATTCGTTTAATCATGATATTATTCAATACCATAAATTACCTTAATTTATTTACATTAATTTTTCATAAATATATACATACTAAAATACGTAATTAGCTATAATTTCTTGAATCTTAATTTAAAAATAATAATTAGTAAAAGAAAATAATAAAACGAATTATAAACAAATAAACGAATCAATGAGCTTAAATTCATATTTTATTCGTTTTAATAAACTAATCAAATCGAATTAAACCATTTATTAAACGAATCCAATTTTTCAAACTCGTATTCCCTTAAAAAGGAATCGAATCGAACAAATAAACGAATCCTAATCTAAATTGTCACCCCTAGTTTTTAGGTAGAGTTGAAGAAAAATTCAAATATTTGTAGGGGTCGGGACCCAACTTAGTCTCCACCAAATTCCGCCTCTACTATAGATAACTTATCATTTAGACAACTTAAGCGGCCACCTAGAGTCCATCTCATATGTAAGGCCCCATAAAAATTTGTGTCCATATATTTAAGCATATAACAAAATCAATAATAATTTTATATAGAAAGAAAATTAGAAAAAAAAATTATATTTTTTTTTCTAATTGATGACTTTTACTATTAATTTTTATGTAAAAATAATAATTTTTCCTAATTGAATAGTTAATTATAGTGGAGAGCTATTAAAATTATAAAATTATTATATTTTAGTAAATATTTATCTTAATATTTATTATTTCTAAAAAAATTATTTTATTATTTTATTATTCCAAAAATAGTTCTCATTGAACTTATCCCACTCTCTCATCATTTTTCATGTTACATGTTAGATTCTCTATTAATATTTTTTCTTTTTACTAAAAATACATAAACATATAATAGTCATTAAACATCCTTTTTTTTTTTTTACCAAATCTTATCATTATATTATCATTTTTAATAGTTTTTTTAATTATTTATTTATAAACTATTGTAATTTTTTAATATAAAAAGTTGATATTCTTTGACAATAGTCTATAAGCTAATTATTAGAAGTATTTATAAGAAATATTCATATGAATATAATTTAGTTAGAAAAATAAATTTAAAAAGGTTTCACTAAAATTTTTCACCTAAAATTTTGAAAAAATTTAAACCGCCCCTGTGTTCTTGTCTCATCCCGTTATTCTTTTGGAAAGAAAAAAAAATAACAAGACGAGATCCAAGGGTCTCAAAAAAGATCTCATCTCGTCACACAATCTATTAAATCTCATCCTATTAAATCTTGTCTGTCCCATTAAATCTTTTCCCATTATAAATTACGGTAAATTTTTTATCACATCAGTCCCCTTTTCAAATTAGAACATACAAAAATATCCTAAATCATATCCTGAACGGGATGGAAAAAATTGACATCTCTAGGTGCAGATATCTGTAATTTACAAAAAAAAAAAAAAAAAAAACGTCCGCTCTAAAGAATCACTGCTATATATTTACTTACTCGCAGCAGAACAAAACACAGATTGGTTTATCCATGCAATATAATTTTCCTATGAATTGATGAGTGCTTCATGTTTTCCTTTTTGTCCAAATCTCATCTAGGTAAATAGCAAAATCTATATTATGTGTAGAAACAATGAAGCTAGTCCTCTTACAAAACCACATGAAGAAATGCATCATTTACGAGGAATTGTATTTGCCCTTATTCCTTCCTATAGGACCATAACATGATTCAATTTTAATTGATCAAAAGGACAATACTTTCAATCTCCTCGCCTCAAATTCAATCATTCTTTTGTTTCTTTCTTTGTTCTTGTTCTTGTTCTTATCCAATTCTTTTGGCTCCCAATTATTTTCTCTACAAAATTTCCATTCAAATTCAAATTCCTTGCAAATATTGGACAATTTGTTCTATGTACACATCTTAATTGAGTGGCAACTTGGGACCAATGCACATGAGGAGTCACTGTCCCATGGCTTCTTCCAAGCATCAGAAACAACAATTTTTAAATATTTATTAATTTGGATTTTGGTAATGGACAGAGTTTATTAAGACAAACTTTATAGTTAAAGAAAACACACTCATAAACAAAGAGAAAAACAACAAAGCTGCAACTTAAACGGTCCCCCTTCTTTAGTTTAATATTAAAATTAGCACACTCTTAAATTAGTCTAATCAAAGCTCATCAAAATTTAATAATTTCATGGCTAGCTCTAATGATCTCTACGGCTGTCCCAATTTGTTGTGTTTGCTAATTTTATCAATAACTTTTATCTTATGTATAAACATCTCCTCTATTCTTTTAATAATATATTACCATCACATTTTTGAAACTCATTATTTTATTTTATTTTATTTTATTGAGAGAATGACAATTTTATTTTTTATAATTTTTTAAAAAAGTTTTTATGACCCTTTCAAATTTTCCGAACCGTATTTCATTTACATCTAGAAGGGTAAATATTACATCTTATTATATATATTAATTAGTTTTAATTTGTACACATGTTAAATTTTTTCTATCAACGCTTTATTATAATTAGGAACGAAAAGGCGTATTACAAATTCAAGATGAACCCAGTTGATAATTGTTTTTTTTTAAGAACGAAAATATCATCCAGTCGTACCTCAAGAAAGACCAATGAATTGATTCCATGTTATATATATTTATTAATTAAGATTACTTATAAAATTTTCTCACTTATTGATTTGATTATTATTGTTGGCCAATTTAGACTCATCTGTGATACGTCGTTTTAATGAATAATTAAGTGATATTTTCACATAAGATCCTCTGCTATATAATTATGTGCCAGGATATCCAAAACAAATTAAAATGTTAATAAAATTATCTCAGAATCTTATTTCTTCTATATCTCTGTCTTTTCTTTCGGCAACTTTCTGTGATAATGAAATAAGTATACTTAAATTACAATTTTTTTAATCTTTGTTTAATTTTAATTAAAAAATTGGGTATAATTAGCATGTAATCGCCACGTAACTACAAACTCTTCAAAAATTTAACAATGTATTATATAGTGCATGGGAATTCGGTGTTAGTGGAGATGGCATTGGTTATGGCATGGATTTGTCAATTTCAATTCCGTTTTGATTATGAATTAAAGATGAAAAATCATCTTGAATCATATACTGATTTTTAAATTGAGATGAAAAATTATTTTGAATCCAAATTATATAGTTCGAGATCCCGAATCTCAATTAGGATTACCAATTTCAATCTCATTTTGAATTTGAATTTAGGATGAATCATAATACTAATTTTTTAATTGTTTGAAAGTTCGAACAGTTTGAGATTCCAATTCCAAATCGAGATTTAGCATCTTTTTAGACCCAAAAAAATAAAAATAAATAAATCCTATTGATTTTGTTAGAGAATCCGAAGTGGCTTCTATTGGTTGATTTTGCTCTTAATTTTTTTGAAAGACTAAAAGAATTGCATGAGAAGGACATGTCTAATACATTTCTTGACAACTTAAGAGTATATCATATATGCTAATGAAACCTCATTAATGGACAAATTTGGCTTATACATGCTAGAAGAAAATTACTCGAAGCGATTCAATTATGGGATTCACACGGTTCATAATATATTTTTTTAAAAATACCATTAACCAAAAAATAAAAAATAAAAAAAATAAAAGCAAATGGGAACATTATGATGGGCCGTGGCTCACTAGAATTTGATTGGTTTAAATTTACTTTGTTGGGCTAGTTTAGACCCATTACTCACCTCGTAGTTGAGCTTTTAGATCTCTGAAAAATTAAAATATGCCAATCCAAAATAAAAGTTTTTTATAGAAAAATATTCAAATCAAAATGAAGAGTTGCAATGTGTACTGATGGGCTAGTTTGGATATGTTGTCCATACAGATCCATCATATCAAGGAGAAACTCGCAATTAATAGTTTCTGATTTTGAAGGAGAAATTAACTATTGCATTGGTACTTACTCTACCATCTGCACTATAGAGATCCATCATATCAAGGGTTGGTATGTGTACTGATGCAATATGAGAGAGTGATTCTCCATACCTCGAGATAGTTAAAGACTCATTAGAAGAATTATCCCACCCATGATCTAGAGTTGGCAGTGATTGTACATGTTTTAAAGATTTGGAGGCATTATTTATAATTGTGAGATTCATACCGACCATAAGAGTGAAATATATTCTCACCCGGAGAGAGCTAAATTCGAGGTAGAGACATTGGATGGAATTCCTAAGTGATTATGATTGTGATATTAATTACCATCCGAGAAAGGCTGATATAGTTGCTGACGCACTGAGTAAGAATAACATGGGTAAACTATAATTTTTGAGGGCTTGACAGAAGATGTTTGAGGAGATGGCAACGTTACATTTGACCTTTGAGGTATCTGACAAATGAGGTCTTCTTGCCCACATGAAAGTTCGGCCTACACTGCTAGATAGACTCAAAATAGCACAAAATGAAGATGATTAGTGTGGAAATTAGAGAGCGGAGATTGCAAAGAATGAGAATACTAGTTTCAGACTGAATTCAAATGACGTATTACTTTTGGTGACAAAGTGGTGGTACCACCTACAAAAGTGCTTTAGTAAAAAATCTTGGATAAGGCCCACAATGCTCTATATAATATGCATTATGGGAGCACCAAGATGTATCATAATCTCAAGAAGACATACTAATTGCCTGGAATAAAGAGAGAGATTTCAGAGTTCATATCTCAATGTCTGATTTGTCAGTAGATTAAGGCAGAGCATCAACATCCGGCAGGATTACTCTAGCCTCTACCTAAACCTGAGTGGTCGTGAGAAAACATTGCGATATATTTTGTAGTAGGGATGTCAAGGACACAAAAGGGCTATAATGAAATTTGGGTGATAATGGATCGATTGTCTAAATCTGCCCAATATTTGCCGATTCTACATGGGGACATAGAGGCTAGTAAAACTATATATGGAGTAAATTGTGTTGTTACATGGAATAACAGTATCGATTATATAAGATAGAGATGCAAGATTTACTTTTAATTTTTTACAGATTTACTTTTCATTTTTTACAGGGATTTGAGAAGTCTATGGCGTCGAAGGTTACTATGAGTATTGCGTTCCATCCTTAGATTGATGGATAGTCAGAGCAGACTATTCAGACATTATTAGATTTTCTGAGATTGTGTGTATTGACTTTTACTGAAAGGTGGGACAAATGTTTACATCTGATAGAGGTTGGCTACAACAACAGCTTCCAGGCTAGTATCGATATGACTCCGTTTGAGGCTCTATATGGGATGAGGTGTAGAACGTCTGTTTATTGTGGCGAGGTTGGGTATAGATAGATTCATGATTCAGATCTGGTCGATATGACATCTGAGAGGATCTGATTGATTCGAGCTAGACTATTAGAGGTGTAAAGTCGACAAAAGAGTTATATATATAAAAGAAGGAAAGATCTTGAATTCCAAGTGGGGATAAAGTTTTCTTGAAAGTCTCATATTGGAAAAAAGTATTGAGATTTTTCTGGAAAGGAAAGTTGGCACTGCGCTATATTGGTCCTTACGAGATTTTGGAGAGAGTGGGCAAAGTGGCATATCGTCTGGCATTACCACCGGAATTGGAAAGAATTCATAAAGTATTTCATATATCACTGCTGGAAAAATATTTTCCAGATTCTACTCATATTCTAGAAACACAATCCGTAGAGCTGAATGAGGACCTGACATACGTAGAAAAGCCTGTGAAGATCGTAGAGAAAAAAGTTCAAGAGTTGAGAACCAGACGTATCCTTCTTGTAAAGGTCATGTGGACTAATCATCACATAGAGGAGACAACTTGGGAAGTAGAACAAGACATAAGAGAAAAATGTTCGAAGCTGTTCGAGGATTAAGAAATTTCAAGGATGAAATTTTTGTAAAGTGGGTTGACTGTGAAATATCATTTTTCTTTTGAAATTTAACTTAAACTGAATTTCCTTATCCCCCTCATTCACTTTCTTTTCCCCCAAAATCAGCAAATATACACACAATCATAATTTAACTATAACACCACAACTACTTATTTAAAAATAAAATCAGCTATAGTTTTCTTTGTGTGTGTTTAACGTGAAATATAAGAAGAGGGAACAGAGGTGTGTTATCTGCAGAAATAGTGTATTGAAGCCATTTTCAGAGATTAGTGAGAGAGAGAGTCAAAACCAGTAGAGAGAGAAAATATAATAGAGAGATTGAGACTCGTTTGACATCATTCAGCCACTGTTTCCAATGAGTGACCACATCAGACGAATCCTCTAAAAGAAACGAAGCAAACAACGCTGGTCTGCTGGCGAGAAACCATTGCAAGCGTGCCCATGAACCGCCACGTTGTCGCCTCCACTCACCCACACGTCGCTATGCGTGAATCTCACCTCTCAGAGCAGAATGCTCCCCTCTTCGAGATATGCATGGTGGACATTTTGCTTTCCTAGATTGGACCCTTAGTTGTCATGAAACGAGTTGAAAATGAGAGTTATCATTGTTTGACCATTCATTGGTAACCATCGAACATCCGTTGTCGCCACACTACTATTGTGATCCTCGTGATGTGCATTGTTCATTGATCACCTTATTGTGGAATTTTGAAGTTGTTGAAGCTCGGTACATTCTTGTTATAGTTTTTGGGATATAAATGCAAAGTTTTGAAAATTTTAGACTAAATTAAAAATTTGGCATAATTAGGATACTAATCTATAAATTCTGATTTTTGGGATAAAATAATGATATTCGAGAGTTGCAGGATTAAATTGATAACATAGAAAAATTTTGGGGTTAAATTAGAAATTTAGAAAGTTTGAGGATAAAATCGTAATTTTAGTAAAATATAGGGACCATATCATAATTTTATACTTTTCAGATCTTAGCGAGGACATAGAGATATGATGAATTTTACGTGGATTGAGGTAATTACAATGCACGATGATTCCCTTAACATAATTGGTTCTTGTTAATATTTGATATAGAAGTTTAAATAATACTTTATAAATATATATGTATATATATATATTCCTGGTTGATTTTTTTTATTGAGTTATGGATTGCATGACAGTTATAAATTCATGAATATTATTGCGAGCATTATCGCTCGATTATGTTAGGATTCGAAGTCTTTGGTTATTCCGTGATTTTTGAGATGTGATTGAAGGCTTGAGTGCGATAATGTGTGATGTATTGGATGATGTGTGTTATTATTGTTATGATGTCGGGTTTAGTATTATAGTGGTCGGAAATGTGAGGTATTGCGAGGTTATGCGAGGTTAGTAAAGCTTATGGTTCAGTCTTCCTCTTACACATTTATGCGAGGTTATGTGGTAGGAAACATTTGAAGAGATGTTGATACTCTCCTAATTATTTCAATCCACTATTATTATTATTATTATTATTATTATTATTATTATTATTATTATTATTATTATTAAAATAATAATTATCATTATTATTATTATTGTTGTTGTTGTTGTTGTTGTTGTTGTTGAGAGTTTGAGTGCTTTACTACTGAACTTTTTGAGCTCACCCCTCTTTTCCCAAACATCTCAAGTAATTCACCAGCACAGCAGTAGCAGTATCAGGATTTTTTTCGCTTACTACAGTCGCTCTTCAGATTGGTTCAGCCATTTCTTTTGAAATAGGAAATTTTGGACATTAATTCATGTTTTCGTGACTTTGCTATAAACTTTAAATTATTGTGATTTTTTCCAGAGATTTGATAAATTATATTTTGAGAAGTATTATTATTATATTTTTTTTTTTGCAAATAAATTTAAATTGCATGACATGTAGATGCTCGAGCTAAAGAGGTTCATGTTGGGCCCGCTCCAGGGAATGAGTCGTGACAGTTAAGGTTGATAAAATTTTAGTATTTGACATTAATAATAATTCCTCGTAGGATCAATATCTTTCTATATTACTTGTACGATGCGTGTGCTTGCGTGCTATACAAAATCACTATCAATAAGTTGACCACAGTCTACACCAAACGGTACCATATTATTCGTCGTTTTGGAATTTTCTTGCGATCAATCCTCGAAGCCATGATTCATGAGTATTTTTCTTTAATGCTTCCACTTCAATGGCGCAAGCATCCAAACACGATGTGCTGTAATTTATGATCCAACGATATTTCAAGAGTTAACGCTACTCTTGGAGGTGATCAAATTTTCATTTTCTCAAATCTCTTATACTTTTTTACTTCATTATGAGCAGTTTGTACTTCATTATGAGGTCACAAAGTAGAGCATAAAGTGAACGCAAGTCTAAGAGTAGGTATCTCCTCCCAGAGTGATAAGTTGTCATGATTCCTCTAATTAGTAAGATTTTATCCGTTTTAAAAGTTTGATAATTTAACTTTTTGGCCCGTCTTTCATACAATTTTGTTCTTAATGTGGTTTGTAAGCCCACACAAAAATATTTCAAATTAGTTGATATTAATTAATACTTATAAACACATCACCAGCATCATTCCCAAGACCGATTCTGAGATTTTGGTGACCCTAGAGGAACTTAAGAAAATGAAAGCCATAAGTTAGACATTAGTTTTTAATTTAAAGTATTAAAAGGATGTGGTACCCTAAAAATTTTATTACATTTTGGTTGTGGTTACTAAAAATAAAAATAATGAAGAATAAATAAATATATGAGATGTATTAGTTTGTTCTTCTTCAATAAGGAAAAAAAATAATTAAATTAGGACCTTAAATTTTATCAAAAGATGAGACCCTAGACAATAGTTTATACTGACTATCTTATCAGGATTATCAAGGTCAACCTTGATCGTCTCTACTATGTGAGATATTATATATGTATAGCTTGTTGGTGACTTGGTTGCATAAAAGGATTTTGATGACGTCAACGCGAATGAAGACTTCGACGTGCAAACACGAAGCAATACAAAAAGTGTCGAAGCATATGTGGTGAAGAGCGAGAATGTGAAGACTAGCGCTTATTGAAGAAATCATGTGAAGTCTTAGCTTAGTGCTCTAATGTAAGTGAGTTTACTCAAGTGATCTAAAGCTCTTAGGAATCATACATTTTGCATCACTTGCATTTAAAATGGGTTAAAATGCTAAAAACAATTTGTATTTTATTTGCACCAAAATGAACTTCATGCACAAGTGCATCGGTAAATGATCTTCTAAAAACTAGAAAACGGTTGAATTAAACTTCAAATAAATACCGTTAGATATATATGTGTCTCTAGTTTTCTACGGTTCAAACGGAACACAATTCCGATGCATAGAACGTTTGCTAGAGCCATTTTACTACAACATGTTCAGATGTGCGATTTCTGCATACATGTCACATTAGAAATATTCCATAAAATTAATCTTAATGTTTTTGGAGCTGAAGTTTGTACAGAAGCAAGATCTATGTGTCTAATTTATGTAGAAATTTACGGATCATGATTTGGAATTTTCTAGAGGAAGTTATGGCCAAAATACCGAGCGTCGTCAGTCTTGACTGGTCATCAGAACATGCATTGCTACTGAAACCAGTGAGATCCAAACCGGTCCTCATACTGGTTTCCATATCGGTCTAGCCTTTATGGTGCAGTTACTGAAACCAGGGAGATACAAACTGGTCTCCATACCAGTTTCCATACCGGTCAAGCTATTCATATTGAACACTTACTGGAACCAGGGAGACTCATACCGGTCTCTATACCGGTTTCCATACCGGTCTAACGGACACTTGCCCAACGGTAACATAGCCGTTAGTATCCGTTGGAGCCCTAGACTGGCATGCCGGTCTCCATACCGATTTCCATACCGGTCTAGCGGTAAGTTGGGATTTGCTTTGCATTTTGTTATAAATAGAACCCCAACTCATTTGCCTTGGTTAAGAGACTTAATACACAACCTTCATACATTCTCTAAGGCAAAAATAAGAGTGTCTTAAACATTCATACACTTAAACACTCATACAAGCTCACACACATCTTCATTACATTTAGTGAGCTTAGAACACTTGGGTTTGCAACTCACACAATCTTCTTATTATTTGTGAGTGCCCAAGTGTGTTTTAATTCTTCTTTATCAAAACACTTGTGGTTTGTGAAATCCCATTTGGTTGGGTAAGTTGTAAAGGTTGTGAGTGCACCTACGAAAAAAACTCAAAGTTGTAAAAGGTTTGGAGTGCGCCTTTGCGGAAAACTCTTGGTTACGAGTGAACCACAGAATCTCGATTCTAGTGGAAATCTTCAAGCGAGGCTTGGGGTAGTGGACGTAGGCACGTTTGGCCGAACCACTATAAATCTCGGTGTAGTATTTCTCTTTCCCTTAACTTTTACTTATTTGCAAGTTTATTTACATTTATATTATTGATTAGAAAACTTGCATATATGTTGTTATTTACAATAGAGAAAATTAACCTAAGAGCCTATTTGGTAATAAGAGCTTAAAATCGGCAAAGATTTTATAATTCCGCATTTGTAGCGATAACCCAATTCACCCCCATCTTGGGTATAGAGATTGCTTTGTCGCTATTGCTTGTAGGTACTTTCAGTTGGTATCAGAGCGAGGTATTCTCAAGAAAGACTTGACCGTCCGAGAATAGATCATGGTATCTACAAGCAACTCGTCAAATCTTGCCTAGGGATTTTCAACGACTAGACCTCCGTTTTACACCGGAATGGACTACAATTATTGGAAGATGAGAATGCTAAATTATCTCCTTGCCGTAGATCCGCAATCTTATTTGGTCATCACACGAGGTGCAAAAGGACCAACAAAAAGGGATAGCAATGAGGTTGAGATTCCGAAGCCGAGTTTGGAATGGGATAGTGAGGATGTAAAAATAGCCTCACAAAATGCTAAGGCACTCAACCAACTTTTATGTGCCATTGATCGAGATCAAGTAAGCAAGCTTCCGGAATGTGGAAACGCATATGATTTATGGAAGTTTTTGGAAATGGTCAATGAGGGCACAAGCCAAGTGAAGGAATCGAAGACCAACCAGTTCATGTGCGAATTGGACAATTTCATGATGGAATCCGGGGAAGAAATCGATCACATGATTTCGAGGTTTACGGTCATCATCAATCATTTGGGAGCCTTGGGAAAATTTATCGGGACATCGGATCAAGTGAAGAAAATTTTGAGATCTCTCCCGAAAGAATTTAGAAGCTATACCTCCTCCATTAGAGAAGCAAACGACATAAACACATTGAAGATGGATGATTTGGTCAGCAAATTGCTTGAGTATGAAATGAAGATCAAAATGGATAAAATGAGGAAGATGAGAAAAGGACAAGAAAGTCTTTGGCCTTAAAAGCGAAGAAAAGAGACGACTCAAGCTAAGCTCAGCTCAAGTGATAGTGATAGTGATGATGAGTTGGCTCAAATAAACAAGAGCTTCAAAAAGCTTATTAAATCCGTAAAGCTCAAAGGAAATCAAAGGCGGATGAAAAGAAAGAAGAGAAATGGCCGAGAAAGAACAAGAAATTGTATGTTATGAATGCAACAAACCGGGTCATATAGCCACCGATTGCCCATTGAGAATAATGAAAGGAAAATCAAAGAAAAAGTCATTGAAAGCTAATTCAACTTGGAGTGATAGCGATTCAAGCTCATCCGAGGAGGAAGAGGTACAAGTCAACGATAAATCAATAACATTCATGACTATCACGGATGAGGACTTCCATTTTGAAAGCGATGAAGAAGAGGTACACAATTCTCAAGACTATAATGATCTACTTAATGCTTTTAATAGCTTAAAAGAATTGTGTGATGTTCTTAAAAAGAAATTAAAATTGGTAAAAAATATGCATGCTACACTTAAAATTGAACATGCAACTAGTATGGATAAAATTCATGTTTTAGATAATGATATGATATGCTTAAAGGCTAAACATGAAAAAGAAATTGCATGCTTAAATGATGAAAATGCATGTTTAAAATTGAAAAAGCTAGAACTTGAAAATGCCATATCTAATATGCCATCTAGCTCTAAGACATGCGATTGCAAATCAATTTTGAATGAAAATGTGTTATCAAACACAAAGGTTATAGATTTTCAAAACTTACTTAGCAAATTCACATTGGGACATAAAAATTTTAACGTGCTTATTGGATCCCAAATATGTGCATTTAAAAGAGAAGGATTAGGATATAGGCCTTACATTAAACGAAAATTTTTGAAAAATTATTTTCTTAAGGAATCCAATTCTTATGCTAAGAATGTTAAAAATGAAAATATCACATGTCATGCATGTAATGAAAAAGGACATAAATTTTTTGAATGCATGAACAAGAAGGTGATTAAAAATGCATGGATTCCTCAAGGAATCAAAATTAACCCCAATGGACCCAAGAAAGTTTGGGTACCAAAATGTAATTGATAAATTCGTAGGGGGAGCTTTGGGAATGGATCTTTAAAGAGAATTGCGAAATTGATCCCAAAGGCTCAAGGAAATGAGGAATCGCAACGGTAAAGGTAAACTCCGTATTCACGGAAACATTGGTACCGTTTCCTCTAATTTATTTATGTATGCATATTTCATATTGGTAAAAATATTTTTTTGAAAGCATACAAAGTGATAAGGCAATTTATTGAACCTTCTATTGGTATCAACTTTCATTTGATATCATTAAATGCCTAAATCATACATTTAAACCCCTTTTTCATATCAATTAGTATCACATTGAATTTATTGAGTTAAATTACATATATGTGATCATTTGATTAATTTTGCATTGAAAATGACTTTGCCATGTAACATAATTGAATAATCATGAAAAGCATGGATTTTGATTGTTTATTAATTAGTATCATACTTATAAGAAGACAATCATTAAAAATGCATTGAAGTGAATTCATTGATTTTAGTTGGTATCATGATATGTAATGACTTATTTTATTTGATATCACAATTGGGGAGAAATAATGCTTAAAAGTGATATGATATTCAATTGGAATCATTGATACAAATTGTTAATTGGTATCATTAGTACATTAGTATTTTTTTTTTAAAAAATTGCATTATCCATGATTATGGCAAAAAAGGGGAAATGCCAAATGTGCAACATTTTAAGTTTTTGGTATCACTATATTATGCACATATGTAAATTGTATCTCATTTGATTTTAAATTTTTTTTTTTTTTGCTTCTCCACTTTTTGATAATGTCAAAGGGAGAAATCATTAGACATGAGATTAAAACTTGTTTTAAATTTCCCTCACCCTTGGTTTAAGGGGGAGTTATTGTACTAATGTGTTTGTCAAGTTTTGATAGAGCTATATTAAAGACAATCACACATTGAGGGGAAGTTTATTTTGAGGGGGAGCAAAATCGTCATATTTGGACTCCAAGAAGCTCACAAGTATCAACAAATTTTAAGGGGTTGCCATCATCAAAAGGGGGCGATTGTTGGTGACTTGGTCGCATAAAAGGATTTTGATGACGTCAATGCGAATGAAGACTTCAACATGCAAGCACGAAGCAATACAAAAAGTGTCGAAGCATATGTGGTGAAGAGCGAGAATATGAAGACTAGCGCTTAATTGAAGAAATCATGTGAAGTCTTAGCTTAGTGCTCTAATTGTAAGTGAGTTTACACAAGTGATCTAAATCTCTTAGGAATCATACATTTTGCATCACTTGCATTTAAAATGGGTTAAAATGCTATAAGAATCATTTTCATTTTATTTGCACCAAAATGAACTTCATGCACAAGTGCATCGGTAAATGATCATCTAAAAACTAGCAAACGGCTGAATTAAACTTCAAATGATATATAGTTAGATAGATATGTATCTCTAGTTTGCTACGGTTCAAACAGAACACAATTCTGATGCATAGAACGTTTGTTAGAGCCATTGTACTACAACATGTTCAGATGTGCGATTTCTGCATACATGTCACATTAGAAAAATTCCATAAAATTCATCTGAATGTTTTTGGAGCTGAAGTTTGTACAGAGGCAAGATCTATGTATCTAGTTTATGTAGAAATTTATGGATCATGATTTGGAATTTTCTAGAGGAAGTGATGGCCACAATACCGAGCATCGTCAGTCTTGAATGGTCATCAGAACATGCATTGCTACTGAAACCAGTGAGATCCAAACCGGTCCTCATACCGGTTTCCATACCGGTCTAGCTTTATGGTGCAGTTACTGAAACCAGGGAGATACAAACCGGTCTCTATATCGGTTTACATACCGGTCAAGCTATTCATATTGAACACTTACTGGAACCAGGGAGACTCATACCGGTCTCCATACCGATTTCCATACCGGTCTAACGGACACTTGCCCAACGGTAATATAGCTGTTAGTATCCGTTGGAGCCCTAGACCGGCATGCCGGTCTCCATACCGGTTTCCATACCGGACTAGCTGTAAGTTGGGATTTTCTTTGCATTTTGTTATAAATAGAACCCCAACTCATTTGCCTTGGTTAAGAGACTTAATACACAACCTTCATACATTCTCTAAGGCAAAAATAAGAGTGTCTTAAACCTTCATACACTTAAACACTTATACAAGCTCACACACATCTTCATTACATTTAGTGAGCTTAGAACATTTGGGTTTGGAACTCACACAATCTTATTATTATTTGTGAGTGCCCAAGTGTGTTTTAATTCTTCTTTATCAAAACACTTGTGGTTTGTGAAATCCCATTTGGTTGGGTAAGTTGTAAAGGTTGTGAGTGCGCCTACGAACAAAACTCAAAGTTGTAAAAGGTTTTGGAGTGCGCCTTTGCGGAAAACTCTTGGTTACGAGTGAACCACGGAAAACTCGATTCTAGTGGAAATCTTCAAGCGAGGCTTGGGGGAGTGGACGTAGGCACGTTTAGCCGAACCACTATAAATCTCGGTGTCGTATTTCTCTTTCCCTTAACTTTTACTTATTTGCAAGTTTATTTACATTTATATTATTGATTAGAAAACTTGCATATAGGTTGTTATTTACAATAGAGAAAATTAACCTAAGAGCCTATTTGGTAATAAGAGCTTAAAATCGGTAAAGATTTTATAATTCCGCATTTGTAGCGATAACCCAATTCACCCCCCTCTTGGGTATAGAGATTGCTTTGTCGCTATTGCTTGTAGGTACTTTCATAGCTCACCTTCTCAATTGTTGGGGAGTTCTTAATTTCGTTTGGTTAATAAGTTTTATATGTGTGCATTAGGATATATGTCCCATTTTTTCAACAACCATTTCAATTTTAATATTAAATAGTTTTTCGTGTTTTGGAGATTTTTTATTTAACGAGTAAAATATTATATTACTTGTGTTGACAATAAATTTATATCTAATCATGAATATCGAGAAGAATTAAGAATTGAGTGTAAAAACATATGAGTGATCAATGGTTGAATCACAAGTGAAGTGATGATTTAATTTTAGTAGTGGGTAAAATATATATTAGTTGGCTAATTTCTTTTTTGTGAAAAAAATCTTAGAAAATTATATGAAATTATGAATTTAATCTAGACTTTGACATAGTGTGTAACACCCCACCAGAGAAAAGGTGCTACTAGCAGAAGACATGATTAACTCATCTCCATAAGCCTCTAAATTTACAGAAAATCGGGTATGATGTATCCTAACACTGGATAACATGGATCACAGTACAGCATCAAAACGGAATCTCAGAAAAACATCAAATAAAGAAAAGGATCTCAGGTCCACACAAAATACATCAATATCAACACTTAAGGGCTCCATGCTCACAACACTTAAGGGCTCCGTGTTCACAAAATCAATGCAAATCAAATCTTTAACTTATTAATACAAACCAGCGTGTTCAGCAAGACAACAACATTATAACAAAAGAACCTAAACTTCTAGGACTTCTCCCAGGACACTTGTGAAGATGACTGTCGCTTGGGTGATCCGTGTCTCGAACATGACTTCCAAAGCTGTCGTAGTTGACCGAGCCAATCTGAAAAATACAAACTGGTTTGGTGTGAGTTATAAAACTCAGTAAGTAACCATGTTAGTTTACAAACAAACATACAAGTCAAGCAAATCAACAACATTTCAAAATTACCAAGTTATTACAAGTTTAGAATTATCAAGTTTTTTTAATCCTTTATTCTTTACACGTGCCAAATCCCCATATTTGCATATCTACATATATGTCAATCTAATAGCCAAACATCTAAAAAATGCAAAACTCGACTATCATAGAATATGTCATCTATCATCTGATCTATTTCATTCTTATGAGACATGAAGTCACTTTTATACATTATCAGAAATAAGCATCCTTGAAATATCATCAAATCGGTAAGTTAAACAAACTTTCTTCTATTCCGTTACAAACAATCTTCAATACCAAAACAAACTTTCTTTAACTTTCTTTAATTATAATAACCTTATAATAGCTTAACACTCGTGATTCATATATATTCATACGTATCATGGCTCACTTCTATTATATTCATGCAAATACAATTCAGAATTCTTACTTGAAGTTAGAAGCTTACAAACACATCTAGTCTCTTTTATATTTTACGTGCATACAATAACAAACTTAACACACACACTTATAACATCTTATATTCACACCGATTTTCAAGTCATTCATTCATTCCACTATAGCATACACAGTCCATATATATCATGGATTCTATCACACACACAGATACACTCAAACATACACACGGTCATCGAGCAACCGACAACAAAGCATACATAACCAATATATCAAAGGACACATAACCAAACTATATATACATATGGCTGGTTTACACATATAATGCTCGTACGTGACTCATTACCTATTTTATAATAGCTATGAGATCATTACCGTCCAAACGGATTCCTACCCAGCTCGATTACTACACAACGAAATCATCAACCAATTAAATATACACACATGCACACATATCATATAACATAAACTCAGCACATGATTTCCCATACACAAGCACTTATATGAAAAACACCCTAACTCATCCAAACACTCATATAAATATATATGAATATACATATTTCTACTAATTCAAATGATTTATCTTTAACAATCTTTATGTCTTTCCTTTATCGATCAAATATACTCAGTTTTCAAGTTTCTATCTGAAGATACTGAAGCTCATTATTTAAACATATCCATTCAAGAATGACTTAGCCTATATCCATTTCTTATCACACTTAACCATTCTAACCTCTATACAAATAAATCACATGTACGAATTAATAACAAACTTATTCCATCTACAAATAAATCGCATGTACGAATCAATAACAAAATTATTCAATTACTTAGCACACAAACCATTCCAACTTCTAGTCAAATCTGTTAAAAGAAATCGCAAAACGCCTTTAGAATCGCAGCTTTATAGAATTCTTGACTTTACTATGACAACTTCTATATCTTTCCAGGACAATCAAATTAAGTCTGATTTCAATGATTTCAGTTCCAATAATCTTAAAACACCATTGTAAACTAATTCATGCCACTAGTTAACTTGAATCATTGGTTTACACGTTTTTCGAAAATCTTCAGAAAAATTTTCCTCAAACACTACAGAAGGGTCTTGAACCCTCTGAACCTGCCCGGATTTATCCAAACACTATCATATCATCATATATGACTCATATCTATTATTACGATAAAAAATAAATTAATAAATGAAAAATCCACTTTTACCAGAAACTTATATATTCTACTGGATCGATCCAACTCGTTCTGTTTTCACTGAAATTCTACCAAATACATATATTCAATATACTCATACCCAAGCAATTCAATTTATATCAATATGCTACTCTACGAAGTTAGTGGATACATCCGAATATTTAACGGAAAACTTAAAACTAGTGACTTTTTACTAGAAGGTCTTACCGAGATTTCGAGGGCATATACAGCCTCCAAACTATCCCACAAATGCGCTGGATTTGACGGAATTCCAATCAGAGCAACTATTCACTCGAGGGTCATTATTCACCGAAGTTTTCTTCCTCGTTTCACGTGCAACCAAGCATAGAACGAAAAATCCATCACCGACAACTTGTAGTACTCTCAAAGAGCTTTGATTTGGCGGATGGCTCAGGCCATGAAATGAAACGTCGAGCCGGGATCGAGAAATTTAACGTGTATTTCTCCTATCGTTTTTGTCGTTCGTCGGTGTCCTCTGGCTGCCGCCAGCCACCACAAGATAGAAGGGTGGCCGGCGCACCCCTCTAGCCCGTTGCACCGGTCGGCGATGGCCGGAAGGTTGTCGGCATGAATAGGTCTCTCTAAAATGTGTTTGGGGACGTGGGGATCGTGTGAGGGTTTTTGTGATGTTTTCCCATGTTCGCAATAACAAAAAATTTGGGGTATTCATAGAAAAATTTCTTAAAATTATATTATGACCCCGCACAATTACTCTTAGGTCTCTGCCATCGGGTTTTCTTGAAAATTCATATTTTAAAGCCCTTCTGATGCAAAGTTCCAAAAGCTTTCAACACGAAATTTATTTGTATCGAAAAATGAGTCTGATGGTTTAAGAATCAGCTCAATCAGAATTCGTTTGCTATTTTTATAGCCGAAGCAAGAAACTTTTACGCGTATAATGATATAAATAGAAATCGCATAATTGGTTCTCGAAATCACGCATTTTCCAACGTGATGAAACTTCATTTTAAAATGTTCCAACCTATTTTCCAACACATAAACTCTTATTTTTGGATAACAAACCGTTCCAAATTCTTAGTTTTAATTAGGAAATCTTCCAACACTGTTCCGAAAAACTCGAGATATTACATAGTGTCCTTCCTGAGTTGAATGTAACTTAGTTGTGTCCATATAAAATTATATTTGTCTATATTAACAATTTGATTTATTATTCAACATTTTAAAAATATAAAAGCACTACGAGGACGTTTATAAATGTATTGAAAATGATTCTCTCAATTGGTTGACACTTGTTCTTCTGTTGAATTTTTTTGATAGATGTAGAACTATTTTTTATTGCTAGACATTGGGATAATTTACTTAATTTTTTTCAAATTTTTATTTATTTAGGATAGTGTAACATCCTGATGAGTGGTAATTATATCACTATTTCCAACTTATTTAACCTAATATTTTGTATAGTTTCTCGAATTTTATGAGCATTTTGATGTGTTTTTGGTTATTTTGCAGATAAAAATAATATTGGGACTTAACGGAATCAACTCGGGGCTAAAACGATGAAATCAGAGGAAGAAAGATCAAAAACGAAAATTTACTGTACGCGTCACGAAGTGTAGTCATAAATTCCAATTTTGCACAAGTTTGGTATTTTGGCCATAATTTTTTCATCTGATATTCGATTGAGCTGATTCAAGTTGCAGATTAAAGAAGACTCAAATATCTACAACTTTGAAATTTTAAATATTCTCGAATTCTGAAATTTTCAAGACCGACATTAACGAATAATCTAATATGTTTTGTATAATTACTAAAGTCATTATCAAAAAAAAAAAATGGAAAATGACAATTTAAAATTGTCAAACTTCCACAAAACATGCTTGCATGTTTGGTGGAGTGTTTTGTGGAGTGTCTTGTGGCATGTTTGGTGGAGTGTTTGGTGGAGGATTTTGTGGAGTGTTTGGTGGAGCAATTGGTGGAGAAATTGGTCGAAGCCTTTAGATTTTCCTATAAATACCAAGCCATTTCATTTGTAATTCTCATACTTTCCTTAGGTTTTGGTAAGGAATTTAAGGATTGCATCTTGTGTGTTTATTTTTAGTAATTTAATTTATGCATTTTTATTTTTAGTAATAATAGTAGTTTCTTTTCTTTTATTTTCTTTTATGTTTTGTAGTTAGATTTTCACTGGGAAAGGGTGAAGCTTTTATTATTTTAATTTAGATTAATCTTCCGTAATTATAATATGGAAATTATAATTCAAATTAAAAGGATTACCGCCTTAATGACTGGTTTTATTTATTTGACATAATGTGACACCGCCTATATGGCCGGTCTGTAGGTGACAGATAATTACCGCCTATATGACTGTTTTATGGACAAATGATGATACCGAATTTATGGCTGGTTGGACTTAATTAAAATCTGACTTAATGAGGATACCACATATATGGTCGGTTGGTAATATCACTGATAAATTTTGTATTATAATAAGAGAGATTTCTAAATTAGAAATAGTAAAGGTGGATCCCCCAACCCCCAGTATTTTATTTTTATTCTAGGGAAGTGATGAAACACAATAATCACATGCTAAATAATTGATTCAATTATATATTAGGTAATTCTTTAGTTTGTTTATTGAGTCTTAAGCTTAATACTTCTTGTTGTCTGATCACCAATAAGATTGATGTGGTAAACTTAAAATAAACTTGGAAAAGAGATTTTAGGTTTCAGCCTTAGATTCAATAGCTCACTATCTTCCTTGAGGATAGATAACCCTTTAATAGATTTCCTTACAGGATAGGAATATACCTGTCGGGCGGAGGTAGCCACAATTGGAACTTGATCTTAATGAATCCATGTAATTTGGTTAACATAGACATATGGTTTAATTGGATTATACTGGGTATTTGCATCTGACCATCGGAAGAGGCTTTTGCATATCTTCGTGTTCCACGTTAGCAAACTAATTTATTACACATATATAAGAGAATCAATTCATCTTTATAATAATATTATATGGAGTCACAACCCTAGATCCTTGAGTCTTTTATTTATTTTCCTTAGTATTTTATTTTGTGTCTTTAAATATTTTAGTTATCAAATCCACATTCAACCAACCAAAAGCAATCATCCTCTTCTCCCTATAATTAGATACCTGTAAATAAATAGTATCAATAATTAATAACAACAGTAGGAATTAAGTCCTCGTGGGATCGATATTTTTATACTACTTGAACGATACGTGCGCTTGCGTTATACGCGTGTGATTGTACCGGTCAAGTTTTTGGCGCCGTTACTGAGGAACTTATTTTTCTTGAGTTATTAATTTTGAAGCTATCTATTTTACTTGTATCTAATTTTCTTTATTTTTATTTGTAATTTTTATTTTCCTTCTTTTGTTTTCAGGTGGTTGAAAAATGGAACATTATTGGGAGATTGAGAGATCACGAGCTCTACTAGAAGAAGATACACCCCAAATTTGGGAGCAACAGTCTGATTTTCTGAGGCCTGTTGTCGAGCCCAACAATTATCACTGGATGTCAGAACCAATCAATTCTACATTTGCTCAACAGAACGAAATGGGGAGATGTGTAATATGTGATGGTAACCACCCGAGCGATCAATGTATATACCTTTCAGAGTGGCAGAATTATTGGAATCATTCAAGGTATGAAGAACCATCATACTTTCCATCTTATCCACCATCCACCTTTGATCTTCATCAAGAACCAGAACCATCAGAGGAAGATCAGATGATTGACATTCTCAAAGATTGGTTCAAGAAGCAAGATGAAAAGTTGGATACAATGCTTGAATCAATCCAAAATCAATTCGAAAGTATTCAGAGACAATCAACATTCATTCAGAGGCTGACAGAATAAATGAGACAATTAACAGAAAATCAGAGCTACATACCTCAAGGAGCATTTTCAGATGACACTGATGAAGCCTTCGAGTACCAAACATTTAACGGTGACACTTTAATTGAGGAAGAGGTTGAGCAGTATCAACAACCAGAGGTATCATTTCAGGATCCCAAACCAGCAAAATCTCTGTTTGATTTTTATTATTCAGACTCTGATGAGGATGAAGAAGCTGAGTTGTTTGTACAATTGCATCAACAATTGAGGGTGAAATTATGTATCCTCAAAATGAAGATCTTGGAGCATGTATGAAAATGTTGTTTGAAGAAGAACTACCCATACCAACCACAGAGGATAAAAGCTTACAGACAGAGGCATCTTTACATCCTCCAGTTGAAGATCTTGGAGCATTCATTGCACAAATATTTGAAGAAGATCTATCTGAGCCAGTCACATCAACCTCAGAGGATGAAGACCTAAAATCAAACACATATTTCTATCCTCAGGTTGACAATTATGATGCATGCATTTCACAGATGACAGATGAAAAGTTGAACAAGGAAATTTTAAAATACATATGTGAAGAAAAGATAGAGGAAGAAGCAGAGCAAATGGAGGAGCAAATGACAGACGAAATGGAAGAACTTGAGCATTCAAGAGAAACATCACTGTTTTGGGGAGTACAAATTAAATATATCACCCACAAGCTTAATAGAATAGAACTTCCATTCCAAGTCAAGCACCATACGAGACCTCCTGATTTTCTTTCTTTCTTTTCAGGAATTGCTGTAGCGACAAAGTTTAAAAAAGAGGCATGAGCACTGAATGAGATAAAATTCCTTTTGCCACTTTACAGTTGGAAGAGACCCTTCAAAAGAAACGCTCATGGGATTGTCTTTAATCGGACATCTAAAACCACGCTGAAACCTCATTGACAAATAGATTTCAGTCACGTCTAGCTGAGGATGAAAAATTTAGCGCTATGAGGGAGGTAACCAATGCAATTTGTTGTAAATTCTGTTTCCATATTTTATGTGTACATGTTATAGAGTTTTTAATATTGTGTGATATTTTTGTAAAGAAAAGCACAAACGGAGCATTTTAAGACAGAAGGAATGTTGTTTAACAATCACAAAGAAGAGAGCTAATTCATTTGTGATGGCTGAGTAAAGAATGAATTCTTGAGACGCATCCTGATGGGTTTATATACCAAACGAGTGGAATATTGCGTACACAATTCCGTTGCCTTAATAATTGCTTTGATTTGCTTTTCTTTTGTTATTATCTTGATTTTTGTAGACATGATCTAGACTTTTTTACCTTTCATGATTTCTTTTATTATTTAGCTAACAAGCGTCCTTTGGAAGATACTAGTGCTATTATTACTCACCTTTTCAAGTACTATAAATTCAGCCCGTCATTGCACTTTTGAAGGCATCCAGATTTGAGAAAAAAATACATAAAAAAAAGAAGAAAAAAATGGAAGCCACTTCAAGAAGACGAGTTGAAAACAACTGTGTGTTTTCCGGTACTAGTGTTGGTACTAAACCACAATACATAGAAGCAGCACATGAATTGGGTCGAGTCTTAGCTGAAAGTAATATGCACTTAGTATACGGCGGAGACAATCTTGGACTTATAGGGATCATTTCAAATGTCGCACAGGAAAGAGGCAGTACAGTTCTGGGAATCATCCCAAAACCCTAGGCGGAGGCGAATCTGATAGGTCCATCAAACGGAGAGGAACTGATCGTATGGGAATGTCCGAGTGACTGGTGAAAATGATTAACCGTGCTGATACTTTTATTGCTTTGCCAGGTGGCTTGGGCACATTGGAGGAAATTTTTATAGTGCTATCTTGGGCAAACTTGGACATACACCAGAAATCAATTGGGCTGTTTAGCGTTGAGGGATTTTATGATTTTCTTTGTGTGTTTCTTGATGATGCCCGGAGAAATGGGTTCACGAAAAAACCTATAAAAGAACTCATCTTTACTGCAAGAACTGCCCCGGATCTAATTGACCAAATTTTAGCCTTTGAACCACAAATTGACCCTATCCTTTCCAAGATAAAATGGTCCGAGGATGGTCGTGGTAAGAAGCGTCGGATAAATTTGGATCTTAATCTTTAATTCCCTTTCTAGATGTAGCATTTCAGCTAATCAGGTACTATCTTCTAAACTCATCCTCTACTATTTCAGACATTGGGGACAATGTCTCATTTAGGTTTGAGGGAGAGGAATAGTTAATAGTATCTTATTTTTATTGTGTTATTGTATTAATAGTATCTTTTTTGTGTTATTTTTAGTCCAAATTTTTTCGAAAAATACAAAAAATTTGAAATATTTTACAAAATCAAAAAAATTTATTTTGTGTTTTTGTTTTTAACTTGATTAATCAGGTGAAATTGGTGAGAGATAGATGTGTAAGGAGTTTCCACTCTTGATACGTATCTCAAACCTATTTTCGAAATAAGTTAATTTTTGTTTATTTCCTTTTGAATTATTTAATTTGTGAATTCTCCATAAAACTGACTAAAATGAATTTTCATATGCTCAGTTCGCAGGTATTATCAACATGCATGGTAACATCGGACATGAGCTGTAATTGAAAAGTTTGTAATATCCACTGCTCTAGTTTAATTAGAGGAATCATCTATAAATGGCAATGGAGTAAAAAAAAATGAAAAAAAAAACGTCTGAGATCCGAGTTATTAAGTCCGTAGGGGCGTTTTAACACCTAGTGCCCTAAAACCAACTAGTTTGGGAGTCACTGGCCCAAAGATCGCTACATAGATCGAAGATATTGCAAAAAATATATATATATTTGAAGTATGAGTAATTAAGTCCGTAGGGGTGTCTTAACACCTGGTGCCCTAAAGCCAACTGGTTTGGGAGCCACATAGACGGAAGATATTGTATATAAATAAGAAAAAAAATCAAAAATCAAAAATCAAAGAAAAAAATCAGAAAAATCAGAAAAATTATTCCATTGCTGCAGAAAAGGTGTGAATTCAGATATAACTTTAGGACAAAATTATTACCCTCTTATCAACTGCACTTGTGACTGTTGTGGGCAAAAATGAGTTGATTAATACTATGTTGGTTGTGTATATGGAGAATGGTAAAAATAATTGGAGAATTTACTTATTCGGTAATTTAGAAAGAAAGAAAACAACTACTAACTTGGAGTAGAAGTCACTAACTTCTTTATTCTCTTTTCTCTTGTCTTTTTGCTTTTGTGTGCATTAGTTTTACTATCTTTTCACTTTTATTAAATGTTTGTGGGTATCTTTGCTGTAAGCCCTCACGAGACTACAACTCGTCCACTAGGGACACCTAGAGGTTTAAAGGCTTGTTGCATACGCTAAATGCTATCGTGATCCCTACGAAAGTGGCTTGGCTTAATTTTATTTTAAAGATGTTTATGTTATTTTAATTTATTGTTTTGATCGAGGACTAGCAAAATGTTAAGTTTGTGGGTGTGATGAGTGGTAATTATATCACTATTTCCCACTCATTTAACCTAATATTCTGAAAAGTTTATTGACTTTTATGAACGTTTTGATGTGTTTTTGTTTATTTTAAAGATAAAAATAATATTAGGACTTAATGGAATCAACTCGGGACTAAAACGATGAAACTCGGAGGAAAAAAGATCAAAAATGAAAAATTTACTGTACGCGTCATAAAGTGCAGTCCTAAATTCCAATCTTGCGTATGTTTGATATTTTGGCCATAATATTTTCATCCGATATCCGATTGAGCTGATTCAAGTTGAAAATTAAAGAAGACTCAAGGATCTACAACTTTGAAATTTTGAATATTTTTGAATTCCGAAATTTTCAAAACCGAATTTAACGAATAATCCAATGTGTTTTGTGTAATTACTAAAGTCATTATCAAAAAAATAAAAAATAGAAAATGACAATTTAAAATTCTCAAACTTCCACAAAATATGCTTGCATGTTTGGTGGAGTATTTTGTGGAGTGTCTTGTGGCATGTTTGGTGGAGTGTTTGGTGGAGGATTTTGTGTAGTGTTTGGTGGAGCAATTGGTGGAGAAATTCGTCGAAGCCTTTAGATTTTCCTATAAATACCAAGCCATTTCATTTGTGATTCTCATGCTTTCCTTAGGTTTTTCTAAGGAATTTAAGGATTGCATCTTGTGTGTTTATTTTTTAGTAATTTAATTTATACATTTTTATTTTCAGTAATAATTGTAGTTTTTTTTAATGTTTTGTAGTTAGATTTTCGCTAGGGAAGGGTGAAGCTTTTATTATTTTAATTTAGATTAATCTCCATTAATTATAATATGGAAATTATAATTCAAATTAAAAGGATTACCGCCTTAATGGCTGGTTTTATTTATTTGACATAATGTGACACCGCCTATATGGCCGGTCTTTAAGTGACAGATAATTACCGCCTATATGGCTGGTTTATGGACAAATAATGATACATGTAGGCACTGCATTTTTTCATGTAAGTCCCGATGATGAGCCTCGTACGGAGGCACTACCTTTTAAGTTGCGGAAGTCGCGGGAAACGGACGTCGGAAGGGAAGAGTCAAGAATTGATATCTCGTCGGTTTTAGTTCACTCGCTTAACCTCGAATTTTCTCGTTGAGCCTCTGTCTCAAAATTTATCCTTGGCCCGAACCTTAAACCTACCCACATGCCCCACGTCACTACACAAATTCAACAAAACCATTAAATAAACCTTCCCTCACTTGAACACACACACAAATTCAAACACAAAACAACAACTTAATTAAATAACCCACATGCACAAAACCACCTCACAAACAATATTCAACAAAGTAACAAACCAAAACACTAAAAGCCAAACAAAAAACATCATATCCATTAAATAAACCTAGCAGCCCACGTCTCACTTTCAATAAACAAAGCTAAAAACACAAACTGCCATCAACCAAAAAATGATAAACAAATGCCACCCACACGCCCAGCAAACACATGAACCAGTAACCCTAACTCCTGCATGCTACGACCCTTCAACAGCCCCTCAACACACCTCAACTTCATGCACTGCACCACACACAAACAGCCACTTTTAACGCCTAAAACACTGCCATCACAGCCCTCTCCAAACAGCTCAATTAACTCCCATAAACACGCAGCAAACATGCAGATTTACACGTGAAACCAGTGAGAAAAATACCCCCAAACAGTCCCCAAAACGGCACCCTAAGCCGCACCTTCACCGTACCAAAAATCTGGAAAACAGACCACCAAAATTGTCTCCAAACAGCGAAGAAAACAGAGGAAACAACAGCCCGAAACAGCGAGGCGGCGAAGGAAAACAGAAAATCAGTGAACCGGAGGAGTTGCGGAGCATCAACCCTTCCGACGGCTGTATAACGCACTTCCGAGAGACGACTTAAGAGGTTAGATCTGAGGGCACCCTTTTACTTATTATCTTTCGTTTCTTTTATTTATTTTAATATATTATCGCATGAGAGTCGTTTGTTGAGGGATGATGTGAATTCCGGATGAACGAAATGTGTGTTCTCTTTTGTGGTATATCGGATGGAAACCCGGACGTAAATTCCATAGCCGAATCCGAATGGACGGTAGTGCGGTTTGCACTCGGGGTACAATGCCACGTACTACTTAAGAGACATGTATTTCATTTCATCCAACCATGTATTTGAGCATGATTAGGTTGCTAGTACGTTATTTATTTTTGTAAGCATGATTTAGTCTAGTATGTTATTTATATTTAAGCATGATTTAGTTGTTTATTTTTAAGCATGATTAGTTATTCGTTTTGCGTTTGGAATTTGCATTAAGTTTATGTTATTGTTTGCATTTCGCATTATATAATTGGAATATGTTCATGATATTGCCATGTGTTGTCGAGTGTTATGATGACTTACTTTCAAAGTATGCAAACTTAGACATAGGATTTATCTTGATGAACATGAACTAGATATAGGTTGTTCTTGAGCACGTTGAGTAGATTCGGTTAGTTTATTGCACAAATCACATCATTACATGTGGCATAAGTAAGAGACCATTCCGAACCCAACGGTTTGAGGTCTTCCCTTGCGAGGGGTGAGTGCAGCCTTAAATCTTTGTCCCGGTTCACACCGGGTGGCGACTCCATGTTATTTCTCCGGTTTAGTTCCCCGCGAGCTATTCCGTTCTCCCAACTAGGCCGCGAGCCTGGAACAGCGTCGCCGATTTCTGTGTTCTACAATACCGCCTTTTTGGCTGGTTGGACTTATTTAAAATCTGACTTAATGAGGATACCACCTATATGGTCAGTTGGTAATATCACTGATAAATTCTGTATTATAATAAGAGAGATTTCTAATTTAGAAATAGTAAAGGTGGATCCTCCAACCCCCAGTATTTTATTTTTACTATAGGGAAGTGATGAAACACAATATTCACATGCTAAATAATTGATTCAATTATATATTAGGTAATTCTTTAGTTTGTTTATTGAGTCTTAAGCTTAATGCTTCTTGTTGTTTGATCACCGTTAAAAAATAAACTTGGAAAAGAGATTTTAGGTTTCAGCCTTATATTCAATAGCTCACAATCTTCCTTGAGGATAGATAACCCTTTAATAGATTTCCTTACAGGATAAGAATATACATGTCGGGTGGGGGTAGCCACAATTGGAACTTGATCTTAATGAATCCAGGTAATTTGGTTAACATACACATATGGTTTAATTGGATTATACTGGGTATTTGCATCTGACCATTGGAAGAGGCTTTTGCATATCTTCCTGTTCCAGGTTAGCAAACTAATTTATTAAACATATATAAGAGAATCAATTCATCTTTATAATAATATTGTGTGGAGTCACAACCCTAGATCCTTGAGTTTTTATTTTATTTTATTTTCCTTAGTATTTTCTTTTGTGTCTTTAAATATTTTAGTTATCAAATCCACATTCAACCAACCAAAAGCAATCATCCTCTTCTCCCTATAATTAGATACTTGAAAATAAATAGTATCATTAATTAATAACAATAGTAGGAATTAATTTCTCGTGGGATTTATATTTTTATACTACTTGAACGATACGTGCGCTTGCATTATACGCGTGTGATTGCACCGGTCACATCCCTCTCCAGGAGATGCTACCGGTAGAGAATAGGCCGTAATTTCTCCCTGAGCCTTTGACTTTCTCACTTTGAACAACATTGATATTGTTTTCAAATACAATCTCAAATATGATACCATTGCCCAAAACCATGACATAAAATATAAAACAGTACATACACAATTGAAACTCAACATCACTTATCTTAACAACTCTATACATGAGTAATTGTAGACAATTTTATTTTACAATTATCTGAAACTGGACTTTACTTGAATTGACTGAACTCTATCTCTGACTTGACCTGGTGGACCGAACACCCTAGTGACTGCCATCAATATCCATTCTCCCGAGCTCGCCCTCTGGGTAAACCTGCAAAATAAAGAACTAGGAGTTGGGGTTAGATCGTGTGAACGATCTAAGTGAGTGGACGCGTTAAATATGAAATTGGAATGCTTAATTGAAATTTAAAAGTTCTGAAGTCGATAATCATTATAAGAAACTCGATTCTTTTGAAAACTCTTTTCTGTTTGGAAACTTAGAATCCTTTCTGTAAACCTGAGCTTTCTTGAAAATTCTTTCATAACTCTTGTTTATTTCAAAAAATCATATCTCTAGAAAACTTATCTCTGAAAATTCATTTATGAAAAATCTTTTTTTTAAAAATCTTTTTCTACAAATCTGTCTCTGAAAAATTTCTCTGAAATGTTTGTCTCTGAAAACTATCTCTGAAATATCTATGTCTGAAAAAACTGACGTTTGGGGGCGTTACCTATCGTCATCCCTCCATACGCCTAACTAGTGGTCTTGGGGCGTTACATATAGCCATCCCCTAAGCCACTAAACTAGAGCCAGAAGTGCGGATCTATGATACCGTCTGACCCTGAAATAGGATCCAGAGGCATCTTTCATCCCTCGTTCTAAACTATGATCCGGGGCGTTACGTATCGTCGTCCCCCCAGTCCTTTACATATGAACATGTTCTATCTGTCAATTCCTTAAGTTAGAGCTGAGGTGGGTTTTTCCCCAAAGCCTCCAAAATCATAAAAATCATGCTATAAGTTTCAAAACTGTATAAAACATTACGTTCAATATGTATCTGAAATCAAATATGGCTAACGCCCTATGTGCTTTGAAAAGTAAGTCTCATTTCATAATGAATAAATAGAAAAATCAACTTGAAAATAAAAGTGTCCACTCACAGATTTTAAGATCTGATTGATGTTACTTCGATTCGTCAAAGAATGATGCAATTCCTGCGATGATCTATAATCGAGAAAATTAATTAGAGTATAAGGTATGAGATAATTTTCGAGGTTAGACTATACTTCTCAATTCTGCTAATCCATCAACACCAAATGACATGTTATGCTTGCGATTTGTCATCTAGCGTGTATGTGCCTTAAGATGAAACTCATAGGGTGGTCCTTAACATCTTGGATTGAAATTGAAATATAACTAAACTTATCTTGTATCGCATCATGATGCTAGGTCTGACGCGTTGAAACACCCATGCAAGTCGAGCTAGACAAAGAATAGTCTCTGTTGTGCGTCATGACGTCAAACAGTACGAGTCGTGACAGTCACTTGACCAGGTTTGAGGGAGAGCCTCTGTTTGTTACGCACGTGAATCTGTATGTTCCGCGTCATGACGTCCATACATGTTAATAAACCATTGAGCATCTTATGTCTTCGCTTCGTGGTGCAAGTCCCTAGGCGTTGCGACACTAACATTCCAGAAACAAATTTTTAAAAATTTCCCAATACGCATCGTTGGGTGTGTGGCGTCACGACACAAGGCCAAATTTAAGGCCTAACATCAACTCTTCATGCCTGGTTTGCCCAAAATCACTCCCCACACTTCCATACCACAATCTTTACTCAAACAACTCTTTAAACCGTAAGATTCACACTTATGAAACTAACACTCCTCAATCCAATTTAACTCTTTAATCTCATAACTCCAATTAGCTCAATACTTAGGGTTTTCAATATTTGGACATTATTTAACACAATAAATTTCCTTGTTCATTATGCCGCTAAATGAAATCCCTAATATGTTACTAATATCAACATGGCATCATATCATCAAAAATTCTCAATCCAAAATTTAGGTCAAGTTGCTCTTATCTCATTTCCTTTGATTCTCTTCATCCTTGAAGTCTTCCATGGTTGCTATTCTTTTTCTTCACTTGATATATGAGCATTGACCTTTGTTTCCTCTTCTTTTCTTTCTCTTTCTTCTTTCTTTCTTTCTTTCTTTCTTTCTTTCTTTCTTCTTCTCCTATAATTTTTTCATTCTCTTTTAAAATTTTGGAGATGTTTGAATAGTATCCCCCTTTTATACTAGGGGCTATTTGAAATTGTTAAAGTTGGAGAAGAATTTATAATTTTAGAGAAGCTTTGTGAATTTACTAGAATGATCCTCAAGTGCTATTCATCTAAATTTTTTGAGTTGCGTTTTTGGCCTCTTTCCGTTTAGAATATGGAAAATTATTTAACACGAAAGTTTTTGATCACGATCTTAGATTTCCGGTGATATAAAATTTATAAATATCAGAGTTCGTATGAGAAATTTATGTTCCAAATACCATGAGCTGTTCGAAGTGGAACATCGTACCGTCTCGTATCGAAATCTCGAAGAATTTAACGATTATCCCCAAAGTCATTTCATGAGTGTATATGTGTCCAAACATAATTTATATTATGTGACACTCGTCTAACAATGTAACAGTAGTTGAGATTTCCGATTGTTAAAAATTCCCCCTTAAATAGGATTCATCCTCGAATCCATTCTGGGGTTTAACTCGCAGATTCGTCTTGGTTCAAGGATATCTGTATCTCTATTATTCATATCTTCCTTACCTTTCTTTCTACTCTTCTTTTCAAAAACTTAATATTAAAACTTCTGGGAATCTCTTGTCATGCTTATACATGCTGCTTCAAAGTTCGTGGGCCTTAGTGAATGATTATTTGAATTCCTGACTGAGAGGTAATTCTTTTTTTTTTTTCATTCTATGAACTTCTTTTCAGTATTCCACACTTACCGTCATACTACATTTAACTTTATGCATCACAGAAATCTTATTTCTAAGCCTCTAATTATACTCAATATCCTCTATTTCGACTATTTGAATGAACTATCAGTTTTAAAATTATACTATATTCGAGGCCTGCCGTCTCATTTATCTTAATTCCATTCTGGTTTGAAACTTCTTATATCTCTTGCCATGACGACAATAATTCCTAAATATCATAAGAGACTTCTGTTATTCTTCACGTTTAAGATGTCGCTATAGTACTTTGCACTATAGCCAATGACTTTTGTTTTCTCTTGACTTGAGTATGCTTTAAGTCATTCAGTTACTTTTTATATGATAACCACTTTAATGATCTTATAAGATATATCTTATTAGGTATTTCCTTATCTCCACATATTAGATCTTATTCTAACATTCATTATTACATCTCAGCTAACTATTTGACCATTTCTCTTTTCTCCTTACTAGGCTCCCACTGCTTATGGGCTCTTTCCTCCGAGTTCTCACATTTTCGACTATCTATGGATTTAGGACATCATAACTCACAACTAACTTTTCTTGTACTATCATTATCAACCGAAGGCTTTCAACTTGGAATGTTACTTCTAGGTAGTTTCTCTGGCGATCCTTATTGATTAGCTAAGAGTTTGGGACAAGGTATCTATGTTAAGCCTGACTGTATGTGATGAAAACCTACCTGGAACAAAGCCAAGCAAACCCATAAGAGATTGTTATTCACGCAACTCCTGTGAACCCCGCGGAAATAAAGCCCGTGAAACCTACAATATATTGTTATAAGCGCCTAGGAAAACCTAAAAAGGTTTGAAGATTAGAAACCCCCTGAAGAACAAAGCCTCACAAACCCCTAATTGCTTGAAACGCCACAAAGGACAACAACTCCCTTTGATAAGTTTTGAAGGGAATCCACTCTTCTATGGTTAGCCATCCATGGCCTCACCACCAATGTCCCTAAAGGCAATATTAATTTTTAGGTTCAAACATCCATCCATTTTATTAATGATAGGCTTGCTTAAATAATATAATGGAAACCCTAATTTTAATATTAAAAAAACTAAAAATAGCCCTAGGTAATAAACTTTATTACAAATAAAATCTTGATCCCATAACATTTGGCCCACTCTAGAATAAACATTAACATTGACCCCTTTGGGAGGCCTTCACTTATATATCTTAAACCCCTTCATTGTCAAATAAAGTGAATAGATTATTGGGTTTATTCCTTTGATGCTTGGATCCTTGCTTTGAGCCTTGTTTTATTGCTGCTCCATGTATCATATCAGTATATCTCAAAGGATTATGTGATTCTCTTATTAACCTACGAAGTGGTTACGTTTCTTGAGGTGTTTCTCATTTTATTTATTCTGGTTCATTCTGAGGTAAGTCATTTTATTTTTCAGATTTCACTTCTTGAGAGACTTCTTCGTCTAGGTCTACTTCTTATGCAGTACTTTCTTGTTGACCTATGCATTCCTGAAGGAAAGTATCATTCCTACTAACAACGATCCCATGATCAGATGGAATTATAGACACTGTATTTTTATGCATAACCTGATGATGAGTCTCTTTCAGAGACACCCTCTGAAAATTAGGGAATTGTAAGGATGAATGCCAGGAAAGAAATAAACTACAAGGAAAACAGCCAAAAGCCAGCAGGACATCACCTATGTCAGACCCACCTTATCTCTAGCCAGTAAATTTTGACGAACATGACTTAAAAACATTAAATCCGGTCGAATATGATACAATAGATTATCAGTTACTGAAGTTTAAGGATTTGATTACCTTTGTCCATGTATATAATTCAAATTGTATAACTGGCCGGGCATACGTTAATTGGTTAACCTATGTGCAAAATTTAAACATCTGATATCACATGTTTACGTCAGGCCTGATATATATCCCAAAACCTAAATCCAGTCGGACATGGTTTGAATTATGTCTGACTTTTTGATTTTCAATCACTCAAGGTAGATTGGAAGAGAATGAGGGATTATGCTCCCCCTTCCATCCTCAAACCCTTCTCTACCACTATAAAAATAGATTTCTTAAAGTGTGGGGAGAAATGGGAAGCTACCAAAACAAATCCCTGTAAAACCCTAAAACAGAGAGAAACAAAGAGAGAACATACATCATAGTCTTTGGAGTTCTTCATTTCTTGGCGGGAGCCCAGAAAATATCCCGTCAATCAAAAGTGGTTCCTGAACAAAGCTACATGAAAAGGTACGACCTGAGGGTACCTTTCTATATATATCTATGCTTTGGTGTTTCTTTAGCAACACAGTATCTCCGAATAGACGTACATTATGTTCGACCGGACATGTACACACATCTGAGTAGATATAGATATATCTGGTCGACTCACTATTTTCTATATTTCACACACACTTAGCAATTTTTAACATTCACTTATTACTATTACATTTTTCATGTTTAGTTACTTTTTATGTTGCTTTAGCTGATCATACACATGTACTTAGTAACTATTTAAATATTATTAATATGCATGCTCTACCTACTGTATAATCTGTGAAATAAGTCAGGCCGAATTTGTCCTATATCTATCAATACATGTTTTATATCCGGCTGTATGAATTCGTGGTATATAAGATGGAAAACCAGACGCAATTTCTATAGCCGATTCCTAATGGATGTTAATATGATTGCAATCGGGATAAAATATCACATACCACTGAGGGATGGCCATTTCGTTATGAATGTATCAAAAATGCATGTTCATTGTATTTATATTTTTATCTGTTATCATTGGCATATGTTTCTATATTTATGGTTTACGTAGTGTGTTCAACCAGATGTCCACCAAGTCATGATGGACTTGTGAATTGAATATTATATTCGGCTAACCTTGAGAAATGTCCGGCTAGGCCTCTACGAGGCCAGACCCACCTATTGATTGCCTAGAATTATTTCATTACTGTTTTATAAAATGTTATAATAACTTGTGGACATTTATTTTATGTATGATTCATGTCTACGCAAATCGCATGCTTTAAAAATTACTTCATGTGTGAAATTGCATTATAAGATGTGAGGATACCTCATTTAAGCATAACATTATACTAGCATCAATAAGGGACAATTTCAAACCCAAACAGTTTTAAGATCGGACCTTACGAGGGGTGTAGTGCAGTTTTAAATCATTCACGGTATCTCATATCGAGTGGCGAATCCATTATTCTCTGGTTAGCCCCCCATGGGACTATTTGTACTCTCTACGGGCTACGAGCCCAACAGTGTAATGGTCGCTGACATCATAGGTATAGTTATAAATCTTGCTTTGCTCCTACATATGGTGACTCCATTAAGGATAGAGAATCGGCCCAAAAAAAATACCTTATGGTATTTATGGCGAGATTGAGAAGAACCATTTATAAGCAAACCTCGTTAGGCCTAAAAACATTTAGTTGCGATCTAAAAGTGCCAAAATATAATTTCGATACTCACACTAGCTCTCATCCAGAAAAGGTACGCCATGTTTTTACCCATATGGATATCTCTAAACATTTCTGATCCCATCCCAAAATAACCGATATTACTAAGAGTCCAATCCTTTATTTTCAAACAATAGCACAATCCTCATATTAGTCTTAGTCATTTTTGTAAATGGACTGCATTTTTATTTTAACGACGCAACGGAACCGAAATAGCCAAGGTTTACATTAGCATAGGAGAGATGAATTGGTGTAACCCTTGTTGGTACATAAGCTAAGCCAAAACTATGACATATATATACTTAACACGTGTGTGGGAGGAATAAGTTTTGAAGGATGTATGCTGGTTGAACATGCATTACATGTATCTCACGCATCGCATGCATACATGCATCATGTTGTCCTTTTTTTGCAGCCGTTATAGTGGCACAGTGGATTAGAGAATAAAACAGGCTAGTCATGAAGTAAGTAACAGACATATAAATATCAAGTAGTGATGTTGCTTGTAGCGACAGTGCCCGCCTGGATCAATTGGAAACAATAATGAAAAAGATAGTGGAATAACTACAGAACTTGCCAACATCGTTGATAGTAGGGAAGTAATCCACATGGCAACTCGAACAGCGGGGGCTAAAACTAGGGGCCTGAAAAAAGAACAATTGAAGAATCCCTTGTGTTAGATAAGGATGATATGGGTGACTACGTTGCCAAAATAGTGGCCAAATCTCAAACTGAGGCCGAGCTCCAAAAACTTAGGTAGTAAATGGAGTCAGTAGCCCAAAAAATGAAGGGCAATTGATGAGTGGTATTTATATCACTATTTCCCACTCATTTAACCTAATATTTTGTATAGTTTCTCGCGTTTTATTAACGTTTTGATATGTTTTTGTTTATTTTGCAGATAAAAATATTATTGGGACTTAATGGAACAACTCGGGGCTAAAACGATGAAATTCGGAGGAAAAAATGTCAAAAATGAAAATTTACTGTACGCGTCACGAAGTGCAGTCCTAAATTCCAATTTTGTGCAAGTTTCGTATTTTGGCCATAACATTTTCATCTGATATCCAATTGAGCTGATTCAAGTTTTACATTGAAGAAGACTCGAAGATCTACAACCTTGAAAGTCAAAATAATTTCGAATTCTGCAGTTTCCATGGCCGAAATTGATGAACAATCCAGTGTATTTTACGGAACTACTATAGCCATTTTCAAAATATAAAATAAAATTAATAAAATAAAAAATAAAAATTGTCAAACTTCCACCAAACATGCTTCCATGTTTGGTGCCATGTTTGATGCCATGTTTTGTGCCATGTTTGATGCCATGTCTGGTGGAGCTATTGGTGAGCAATCGGTTGAGAAATTGGTGAAAGCCTTTAGATTTTCCTATAAATACCAAGCCATTTCATTTGTAATTCTCATGCTTTCCTTAGGTTTTTGTAAGGAATTTAAGGATTGCAGCCATTATAGCGGCACAGTGGATTAGAGAATAAAACAGGCTAGTCATGAAGTAAGTAACAGACATATGAATGTCAAGTAGTGATGTTGCATGTAGCGACAGCGCCCGCCTGGATCAATTGGAAACAATAATGAAAAAGATAGTGGAATAACTACAGAACTTGCCAACATCGTTGATAGCATGGCAGTAATCCACATGGCACCTCGAACAGCGGGGGCTAAAACTAGGGGCCTGAAAAAATAACAATTGAAGAATCCCTTGTGTTAGATAAGGATGATATGGTTGACTACGTTGCCAAAATGGTGGCCAAATCTCAAACTGAGGCCGAGCTCCAAAAACTTAGGTAGTAAATGGAGTCAGTAGCCCAAAAAATGAAGGGCAATTGATGAGTGGTATTTATATCACTATTTCCCACTCATTTAACCTAATATTTTGTATAGTTTCTCGCGTTTTATGAACGTTTTGATATGTTTTTGTTTATTTTGCAGATAAAAATAATATTGGGACTTAATAGAACAACAACGGGCTAAAATGATGAAATTCGGAGGAAAAAATGTCAAAAATGAAAATTTACTGTACGCGTCACGAAGTGCAGTCCTAAATTCTAATTTTGTGCAAGTTTCATATTTTGGCCATAACATTTTCATCTGATATCCGATTGAGCTGATTCAAGTTTTACATTGAAGAAGACTCGAAGATCTACAACCTTGAAAGTCAAAATAATTTCGAATTCTGAAGTTTCCATGGCTGAATTGAAATTGATGAACAATCCAGTGTATTTTATATAACTACTATAGTCATTTTCAAAATATAAAATAAAATTAATAAAATAAAAAATAAAAATTGTCAAACTTCCACCAAACATGCTTCCATGTTTGGTGCCATGTTGATGCCATGTGTGTTTGCCATGTTTGATGCCATGTTTGGTTTGGTGCCAGCGTCTGGAGGCATTGGTGAGCAATCGGTGGAGAAATTGGTGGAAGCTTTTAGATTTTCCTATAAATACCAAGCCATTTCATTTGTAATTCCCATTCTTTCCTTAGGTTTTTGTAAGGAATTTAAGGATTGCATCCATTATAGCGGCACAGTGGATTAGAGAATAAAACAGGCTAGTCATGAAGTAAGTAACAGACATATAAATGTCAAGTAGTGATGTTGCTTGTAGCGACAGCGCCCGCCTGGATCAATTAGAAACAATAATGAAAAAGATAGTGGAATAACTACAGAACTTGCCAACATTGTTGATAGCATGGCATTAATCCACTTGGCACCTCGAACTGCGGGGGCTAAAACTAGGGGCCTGAAAAAATAACAATTCAAGAATCCCTTATGTTAGATAAGGATGATATGGTTGACTACGTTGCCAAAATGGTGGCCAAATCTCAAACTGAGGCTGAGCTCCAAAAACTTAGGTAGTAAATGGAGTCAGTAGCCCAAAAAATGAAGGGCAATTGATTAGTGGTATTTATATCACTATTTCTCACTCATTTAACCTAATATTTTGTATAGTTTCTCGCGTTTTATGAAAGTTTTGATATGTTTTTGTTTATTTTGCAGATAAAAATAATATTGGGACTTAATGGAACAACTCGGGGCTAAAACGATGAAATTCGGAGGAAAAAATGTCAAAAATGAAAATTTACTGTACGCGTAACGAAGTGCAGTCCTAAATTCTAATTTTGTGCAAGTTTCGTATTTTGGGCATAAGATTTTCATCTGATATCCGATTGAGCTGATTCAAGTTTTACATTGAAGAAGACTCGAAGATCTACAACCTTGAAAGTCAAAATAATTTCAAATTCTGAAGTTTCCATGGCCGAAATTGATGAACAATCTAGTGTATTATGTGTAACTACTATAGTCATTTTCAAAATATAAAATAAAATTAATAAAATAAAAAATAAAAATTGTCAAACTTCCACCAAACATGCTTCCATGTTTGGTGCCATGTTTGATGCCATGTTTTGTGCCATGTTTGATGCCATGTTTGGTGCCATGTCTGGTGGAGCTATTGGTGAGCAATCGGTGGAGAAATTGGTGGAAGCCTTTAGATTTTCCTATAAATACCAAGTCATTTCATTTGTAATTCTCATGCTTTCCTTAGGCTTTTGTAAGGAATTTAAGGATTGCAGCCATTATAGCGGCACAGTGGATTAGAGAATAAAACAGGCTAGTCATGAAGTAAGTAACAGACATATGAATGTCAAGTAGTGATGTTGCTTTTAGCGACAGCGCCCGCCTGGATCAATTGGAAACAATAATGAAAAAGATAGTGGAATAACTACAGAACTTGCCAACATCGTTGATAGCATGGCAGTAAACCACATGGCACCTTGAACAGCGGGGGCTAAAACTAGGGGCCTGAAAAAATAACAATTGAAGAATCCCTTGTGTTAGATAAGGATGATATGGTTCACTATGTTGCCAAAATGGTGGCCAAATCTCAAACTGAGGCCGAGCTCCAAAAACTTAGGTAGTAAATGGAGTCAGTAGCCCAAAAAATGAAGGGCAATTGATGAGTGGTATTTATATCACTATTTCCCACTCATTTAACCTAATATTTTGTATAGTTTCTCACGTTTTATGAACATTTTGATATGTTTTAGTTTATTTTGCAGATAAAAATAATATTGGGACTTAATGGATCAACTTGGGGCTAAAACGATGAAATTCGGAGGAAAAAATGTCAAAAATGAAAATTTAATGTACGCGTGACGAAGTGCAGTCCTAAATTCCAATTTTGTGCAAGTTTCGTATTTTGGCCATAACATTTTCATCTGATATCCGATTGAGCTGATTCAAGTTTAACATTGAAGAAGACTCGAATATCTACAACCTTGAAAGTCAAAATAATTTCGAATTCTGAAGTTTCCATGGCCGAAATTGATGAACAATCCAGTGTATTTTGTGTAACTACTATAGTCATTTTCAAAATATAAAATAAAATTAATAAAATAAAAATAAAAATTGTCAAACTTCCACCAAACATGCTTCCATGTTTGGTGCCATGTTTGATTCCATGTTTTGTGTCATGTTTGATGCCATGTTTGGTGCCATGTCTGGTGGAGCTATTGGTGAGCAATCGGTGGAGAAATTGGTGGAAGCCTTTAGATTTTCCTATAAATACCAAGTCATTTCATTTGTAATTCTCATGCTTTCCTTAGGCTTTTGTAAGGAATTTAAGGATTGCAGCCATTATAGCGGCACAGTGGATTAGAGAATAAAACAGGCTAGTCATGAAGTAAGTAACAGACATATAAATGTCAAGTAGTGATGTTGCTTGTAGTAACAGCGCCCGCCTGGATCAATTGGAAACAATAATGAAAAAGATAGTGGAATAACTACAGAACTTGCCAACATCGTTGATAGCATGGCAGTAATCCACATGGCACCTCGAACAGCGGGGGCTAAAACTAGGGGCCTGAAAAAATAACAATTGAAGAATCCCTTGTGTTAGATAAGGATGATATGGTTGACTACATTGCCAAAATGGTGGCCAAATCTCACATTGAGGCCGAGCTCCAAAAACTTAGGTAGTAAATGGAGTCAGTAGCCCAAAAAATGAAGGGCAATTGATGAGTGGTATTTATATCACTATTTCCCACTCATTTAACCTAATATTTTGTATAGTTTCTCGCGTTTTATGAACGTTTTGATATGTTTTAGTTTATTTTGCATATAAAAATAATATTGGGACTTATTGGAACAACTCGGGGCTAAAACGATGAAATTCGGAGGAAAAAATGTCAAAAATGAAAATTTACTGTACGCGTCACGAAGTGCAGTCCTAAATTCTAATTTTGTGCAAGTTTCATATTTTTGCCATAACATTTTCATCTGATATCCGATTGAGCTGATTCAAGTTTTACATTGAAGAAGACTCGAAGATCTACAACCTTGAAAGTCAAAATAATTTCGAATTCTGAAGTTTCCATGGCCGAAATTGATGAACAATCTAGTGTATTTTGTGAAACTACTATAGTCATTTTCAAAATATAAAATAAAATTAATAAAATAAAAATAAAAATTGTCAAACTTCCACCAAACATGCTTCCATGTTTGGTGCCATGTTTGATGCCATGTGTTTTGCCATGTTTGATGCCATGTTTGGTGCCATGTCTGGTGGAGCTATTGGTGAGCAATCGGTGGAGAAATTGGTGGAAGCCTTTAGATTTTCCTATAAATACCAAGCCATTTCATTTGTAATTCTCATGCTTTCCTTAAGTTTTTGTAAGGAATTTAAGGATTGCATCTTGTTTGTTTATTTTTAGTAATTTAGTTTATGCATTTTTATTTTCAGTAATAGTAGTAGTTTTTTTTTCTTCTCTTTTCTTTTATGTTTAGTAGTTTGATTTCCGCTGGGGTAAGGGTGAAGGTTTTATTATTTTAATTTAGATTAATCTCCCTTAATTATAATATCTAAATTATAATTCAAATTAAAAGGATTACCACCTTAATGGCTGGTTTTATTTATTTGACATAATGTGACACCGCCTATATGGCTGGTTTATGGACAAATAATTATACCGCCTTTATGGCTGGTCGGACTTAATTAAAATCTGACTTAATGAGGATACCGCCTATATGGTCGATTGATAATATCACTGATAAATTCCATATTATAATAATGGAGATTTGTAAATTAGAAGTAGTAAAGGTGGATCCCCCAACCCCCAGCATTTTATTTTTATTCTAGGGAAGTGATGAAACATAATATCCACACTTAATAATTGCTTTTCTTTTTATGAGTAATTCTTTAGTTTGTTTATTGAGTCTTAAGATTAATGCTTCTTGTTAATTGGCCATTAATAAGATTGATTTGGTAAACTTAAAATAAACTTGGAAAATGGATTTTAGGTGTCAGCCTTAGATTCAATAGCCCACGATATTCCTTGAGGATATATAACCCTTTTAATAGATTTCCTTACAGGATAGGAATATATCTGTCTGGCGGGGGTAGCCTCGATTGGTACTTGATCTTAATGAATCTAGGTAATGTGGTTGACATAGACATATGGTTCAATTGGGTTATACTGGGTATTTTCATCTGACCATCGAAAGAGGCTTTTGCATATCTTCGTGTTCCAGGTTAGCAAACTAATTTATTACATATATATAAGAGAATCAATTCATATTTTTAATAATATTGTGTGGAGTCACAACTCTAGATCTTTGAGTCTTTTGTTATTTTCCTTAGTATTTTCTTTTGGGTCTTTAAATATTTTAGTTATCAAATCCACATTCAACCAATCAAAAGCAATCATTCTCTTCTCCATATAATTAGATACCTGCAAATAAATAGTATCAATAATTAATAACAACAATAGGAATTAAGTCCTTGTGGGATCGATATTTTTATACTACTTGAACGATACGTGTGCTTGCGTTATATGCGTGTGATTACGCACCGGTCAAGTTTTTGGCGCCGTTGCCGAGGACTTATATTTCTTGAGTTATTAATTTTGAAGCTATCAAATTTACTTGTATCTAATATTCTTTATTTTTATCTGTAATTTTTATTTCTTTCTTTTGTTTTCAGGTGGTTGAAAAATGGAACACTTTTGGGAGATTGAAAGATTTCGAGCTTTACTATAAGAAGATACACCCCAATTCAGGGAGCAACAGTCTGGTTTTCTGAGGCCTGTTGTCCAGCCCAACGACTATCACTGGATGTCAGAACCAATCAACACTACATTTGCTCAATAGAACGAAATGAGGAGATGTGTGATATGTGATGGTAACCACCCGAGCGATCAATGTATATACAGTTCAGAGTGGCAGAATTATTGGAATCATTCAAGGTACAAAGAACCATCACATTTTCCATCTTATCCACCATCTACATACGATCTTCATCAACAACCAGAATGATATTCACTAGAGGGAAAACAAATGATAAGAGAGATGGTGGACATGCTCAAGAAAAATAATGAAAAGTGGGAAGCAATGCTTCAAAGTCAAGAAGCATCCATTCAGAGACTGACAGAACAAACGAGACAATTAATAGAAAACCAGAGCTACATACCTCAAGAAACATTTTCAGATGAAACTGAAGAAGCCTTCAAGTACCAAGCATTTCACGGTTACACTTTAATAGAGGAAGAGGCTGAGCAGTATCAAGAACCAGAGGTATCTGTTCATGAGCCCAAACCAGCAAAGTCTCTATTTGATTTTTATTATTCGGACTCTGATTCTGATGAAGAAGCTAAGCTCTTTGTACCAACTGCACCAACGAGGGAGGATCAAACTTTCAATCTTAAAAATGAAGATCTTGGAGCATGCTTTGTAATGATGTTTGAAGAAGATCTACCTATACCATCCATTCCAGTCATATTAGAGGATGAAAACCTAAAATCTGACATCTCTTTACATCCTCAGGTTGACACTTATGAAGCATGCATTTCACAGATGACAGATGAAGAGATGAACGCAGAAATCCTAAAATATATCTGTGAAGAAAAGGTGGAGTAAGAAGCAGAGCAAATGGAGGAGCAAATGTCTGACCTTATTGAAGATCCAGTGCATTCAATAGAAACATCACTATTTTAGGGAGTACAATTTAAATATATCGCCCAAAAGCTTGACAGAATGAAACTTCCATTCCAAGTCAAGCACCATACGAGACCTCATGATTTTTTTTCTTTCTTTTCAGGAACCATTAGAGCGACAAAATTTAAGAAGGTGGCACAAGAACCGAATGGGAATAAACTCTTTTTGCCACCTTACAGTTGGAAGAGACCCTTCAAAAGCAACGCTCATGGGCTTGTTTGTAATCGAACATCCAAGACGACACTGAAACCTCATTGACAGATGGATTTCAGTCACATCTGGTTGAAGACGAAAAATTTAGCACTAACAGGGAGGCAACCCATGCAATTTGTTGTAATTTCTGTTTTCATATTTTGTGTATACATGTTGTAGAGTTTTTAATTTTGTGTGTTATTTTTGTAGGAAAAGCACAAACGGAACATTTTAAGACAGAAGGAATGGTGTTAGGCAATCACAAAGATGAGAGCTAATTCATTAGTGGTGGCTGAGTAAGGAATAGATTCTTGAGTCGCATCCTAATGGATTTATATACCAAACTAGTGGCGTATTTCGTACACAATTCCGTTGCCTTAATAATTGCTTTGATTTACTTTTCTTTTGTTATTTTCTTTTAATTTCGTCGACAATATCTAAACTTTTTGAATTTTCACGATTTATTTTAATGTTCATCTAATAATTGTCATTTGGAAGATACTAGTGCTACTATTACTCACCCATTTCAGGTTCTATAAATTCAGCTCTACATTTCTCTCTTCGACACATCTAGATATACATCCAAATAAGAGAGAGAAAATGGAAGCAACTTCACAGCAGCGAGTCAAGCGAATTTGTGTTTTTTGTGGATCCAACTCTGGTAATAAACCAGAATTCATTGAGGCTGCAAAGGAATTGGGGCAAGTCATAGCAGAGAAAAATATGCACCTAGTATATGGCGGTGGCAATCTCGGATTGATGGGAAGCATTTCAAAAGCCGTTCAGGAAAGTGGCGGTCATGTTTTGGGAATCATTCCAAAACCTTTGGCGGACGAATAATTAATTGGACCAACAAATGAAGATGAACGCATCGTATCAGGGATGTCTGAACAACTCCTTGAAATGGTCAAAACTGCGGATGCGTTTATTGCATTACCAGGTGGGCTTGGAACGTTTGAAGAAATATTCACGGTAGCATCATGGGCGCACTTGAACATTCATCGGAAGCCCATTGGATTACTTAAAATTGAGCATTTCTTCGATTTTCTGTTAGTATTTCTTACGGAAGCCAAGAGACATGAGTTCGTCACAAAATCAGTATAAGATATTTTCCTGACTGCGACAAAGGCCGGAGAATTAATTGACCAAATCCTAGCCTTTGAATCGAAAAACGACCCCATTCTTTCCAAATTGAACTGGTCAGATATCGATCGTGGTAAGAAGCGTAAATTGGACATATATCTTAATCGGTAATTTTTCGGCGAATTTCAGTTAACCAGATATGATCTTCTAAACTCTTCTTCTACTGTTTAAGACATTGGGGACAATGTCTCATTTAGGTTTGGGGGAGGGAATATTTTATTAGTATCTTGTTTATTTTGTGTTATTTTTATTAGATTTTTAGTCCAAACTTTTTCGAAAAATACAAAAAAAAATGAAAATTTTTCAAAAATTACAAAAATATTTTGCATTTTTGTGTTTTTATTTTGACTAAAAATGTGAAATTGGTGAGAGATAGCTGTGTAAGGAGTTTCCAATCTTGATACGTATTTCAACCTATTTTCGAAATAAGTTAATTTTTGTTTATTTCCTTTTAAATTATTTAATTTGTAAATTCTCCATAAAACTGACTAAAATGAATCTTCATATGCTCAGTTGGCAGGTACTATCAATATGCATAGTAACATACGGACATGAGTTGTAATTGAAAAGTTTGTAATATTCAGTGCTTTAGTTTAATTGGAGGAAACATCTATAAATGGCAATGGGGTAAAAAAAAGTGTGAAAAAAACGTTTGAGATCCGAGTTATTAAGTCCGTAGGGGTGTTTTAACACCTAGTACCCTAAAACCAACTGGTTTGGGAGTCACTGGCCCAAAGCTTGCTACATGGATCAAAGATGTTGGAATATATATATATATATATATATATATATATCTATATGAAGTCTGAGTAATTAAGTCCGTATGGGTGTCTTAACACCTGGTGCCCTAAAGCCAACTGGTTTGGGAGCCACCGACCCAAAGCTCGCTACATAGACGGAAGATATTGTATATAAATAAAAAAATAAAATCAGAAAAAGAAAGAAAAAATCAAAAACAATCAAAAAAATTATTCCATTGCTACAAAAAAAGTGTGAATTCTAATAAAACTTTATGACAAAAATATTACTCTCTTTTCAACTACACTTATGACTGTTGTGGTAAAAAATGAATTGATTAATATTATGTTGGCTGTGTATATGGAGAATGATAATTATAATCGGAGAATTTACTTATTCGATAATTTAGAAAGAAACAAAACAACTGGTAACTTAGAGTCGAAGTTTCACTTGATTAGTCACTAACTTCTTTATTCTCTTTTCTCTTGTCTTTTTTGCTTTTGTGTGTATTAGTTTTACTATCTTTTTACTTTTATAAGACGTTTGTGGGTATCGTTGCTATAAGCCCTCACGAGACTACAACTCGTCCACTAAGGACACCTAGGGGTTTAAAGGCTTGTTGCATACGCTAAATGCAACTGTGATCCCTACGAAAGTGGCTTAGCTTAATTTATTTTTATGTTATTTTATTTTCTGTTTTGCTCGAGGACTAGCAAAATATTAGGTTTGAGGGTGTGATGAGTGGTATTTATATCACTATTTCTCACTCATTTAACCTAATATTTTGTATAGTTTCTCGAGTTTTATAAACGTTTTGATATGTTTATGTTTATTTTGCAGATAAAAATAATGTTGGGACTTAATGGAACAACTCGGGGCTAAAACAATGAATTCGGAGGAAAAAAGGTCAAAAATGAAAATTTACTGTACGCGTCACGAAGTACAGTCCTAATTTCTAATTTTGCGCAAGTTTCGTATTTTGGCCATAAATTTTGCATCCGATATCCGATTGAGTTGATTCAAGTTGTAAATTGAAGAAGACTCGAAGATCTACAACTGGAAAGTCAAAATAATTTCGAATTCGGACGTTTCCATGACCGAAATTGATGAACAATCCAGTGTAGTTTGTGTAACAACTATAGTCATTTTCAAAATATAAAATAAAATAAAAATTAAAATTGTCAAACTTCCACCAAACATGCTTCCATGTTTGGTGCCATGTTTGATGCCATGTTTTGTGCCATGTTTGATGCCATTTGGTGCCATGTCTGGTGGAGCTATTGGTGGAGCAATCGGTGGAGCAATCGGTGGAAGCCTTTATATTTTCCTATAAATATCAAGCCATTTCATTTGTAATTCTCATGTTTTCCTTAGGTTTTTGTAAGGAATTTAAGGATTGCATCTTGTTTGTTTATTTTTTGTAATTTAGTTTATGCATTTTTATTTTCAGTAATAGTAGTAGTTTCTTTTTCTTCTCTTTTCTTTTATGTTTAGTAGTTAGATTTCCGCTGGGGGAAGGGTGAAGCTTTTATTATTTTAATTTAGATTAATCTCCCTTAATTATAATATCAAAATTATAATTCAAATTAAAAGGATTACCACCTTAATGGCTGGTTTTATTTTTTTGACATAATGTGACACCGCCTATATGGCCGGTCTTTAGGTGACAGATAATTACCGCCTATATGGCTGGTTTATTGACAAATAATTATACCGCCTTTATGGCTGGTCTGACTTAATTAAAATCTAAGTTAATGAGGATACCGCCTATATGGTCGATTGATAATATCACTGATAAATTCCATATTATAATAAGGGAGATTTCTAAATTAGAAGTAGTATAGGTGGATCCCCCAACCCCCCAGCATTTTATTTTTATTCTAGGGAAGTGATGAAACATAATATCCACACTTAATAATTGATTTTATTTTTATGGGTAATTCTTTAGTTTGTTTATTGAGTCTTAAGCTTAATGCTTCTTGTTAATTGGTCATTAATAAGATTGATTTGGTAAACTTAAAATTAACTTGGAAAAAGGATTTTAGGTGTCAGCCTTTGATTCAATAGCCCACGATCTTCCTTGAGGATAGATAACCCTTTTAATAGATTTCCTTACAGGATAGAATATACCTGTCTGGCGGGGGTAGCCACTATTGGAACTTGATCTTAATGAATCCATGTAATATGGTTGACATAGACATATGGTTCAATTGGGTTATACTGGGTATTTGCATCTGACCATCGGAAGAGGCTTTTGCATATCTTCGTGTTCCAGGTTAGCAAACTAATTTATTACACATATATAAGAGAATCAATTCATCTTTTTAATAATATTGTGTGGAGTCACAACTCTAGATCTTTGAGTCTTTTGTTATTTTCCTTAGTATTTTCTGTTGTGTCTTTAAGTATTTTAGTTATCAAATCCACATTCAACCAATCAAAAGCAATCATTCTCTTCTCCCTATAATTAGATACCTGTAAATAAATAGTATCAATAATTAATAAAAACAATAGGAATTAAGTCCTCGTGGGATCGATATTTTTATACTACTTGAACGATACGTGCGCTTGTGTTATACGCGTGTGATTACGCACCGGTCAGCAATCACAAAGAACTCATAGACTATAACCCTTTGAAGAACAACTCTTTGCTGAGTTCAAAATGCCTGATATGACCAAGTTCAAATGGAACGGGGACCTGAAAATACATCTCTATCAAGACTTGTCACTGATGAGCTCTACTTGTCTTTCCAAACATCAAGTATTAAAGATAATTGGTATGTCGCTAGAAGGAAGACACATGGTATGGTACCACAACTTAGAAAATATTATCAAAGATGACTGGAAGAAACTAGCAGAGGCCTTCCTCAGCCAATATGTCACAGACTTGGAACTGGATCTATCTCTTCGCGACATGAAGAATACAAGCAAAAACCCAATGAGAGCTTGAAATAATATCTAGACCGCTAGAGAAGCCCGTTGTTAAATATAACACCTCGCCAGAGGTAGGATGCTACGGGAAGGAGACAGGATTAACCCATCTCCATAAGCCTCCATATTTACAGAAAATTGGGCATGTTGTATTCTAAAACTGGACAACCTGGATCACAGTCCAGCATTAAAACGGAATCTAAGAAAATATCAAACAAAAGGACCTCAGGTTTACACAAAACACTTCAAAATCATATAATAAGGGCTATGTGCCCAAATCATCTATCAACACTTACTGGCTCTGTGCCCACAACATCATAAGCAATTAAAATATTTACTTAATATATACAAATAGCTTGCTCAGCAAGACAACAAAAACAGTAATCAAATATCCTAAACTTCTAAAACTTCTCCCAGGACACTAGCGAGGGTGATTGCCGCTTAGGTGATTGGCGTCTCCAGCATGACTTCCAAAGTTGAAGTGGTTGACCTACCTGGTATCTAACCTGCAAAACTAGCAAACTGGTTTGGTGTGAGTTATAAAACTCAGTAAGTAACCATGCTAGTACTACAAACAAACAAGACAAATATATCACCAGTTTATCAAAATTACTAAAATGTTGCAAGTTTAGATTTATCAACTTTTATTATCCTTTATACTTACCATGAAAAAATATGAAATCTACATATTCACATATATGTCAATCTATTAGCCGAACATTCAAATCACACAAATGATCAACCCGAACATCATATAACAAGTCATTTTACATCAAATCCATTTCTATCGTATGAGACATGGAATCATATTTATTATACTTTATTACGATTAAGCATATTTGAAATATCATCAAATCGATAAAAAAACATACTTCCTTAAATTCAAACATACTCTCTTCTATTCGATTACAAACTATCTTCAATACCAAAACAAACTTACTTTAACTTTCTTTAAATACAGTAACCTTACAATAACTTATCCTTCGAAATTCACATGCATTCGCTCATAACATAGTACACTTCACATAACCATACACTGTCTATACATCTTATGAATTCTATGCTAGATATCCACAAGTTAGACCCACTTTCATTGCACATGGCACCGATATGACCCTAGGGATTCCACATCCACCCTAACAGAATGGTATCAGAGCAAGTCTTAACCACAAACCAAATATATTTGAATCTATACCTCTTTAATTTTAATTTAATAATCCATATGTCATATTGGATATGCATTGTATATTTTAAATTAAAATTTTTATTTTGACCTAATCATATTAATGACTTGACTGTCATAAATCTCTCATGATTAGGTGTTTATTTTATTTTAAGTAAAAGTATTAATGATGTTGGAGCATTATAGGATGGCTCATCTTGTCAATATGGAGATGAATGGGTTCATACTACTTATGCCCAGTACCGTCATTATTGTGAAGGTATAAGTGTTTGGAACTTAGGTCACTTCGGTAATATATTAGTGTAGTGTGATGAGTTAACGTAGTCATCCAATACCGTTATTATTATGAGGGTGTACTTACAAAGCTCATTAGTGCACATTGACAAGTATACACATGGAAAACGTCTTAATCCAATACCATCATTATTATGAGGATAATAGATTATTCAGGACCAAACTATGAGTCACATGAATGTGATTAACTTTAGAGGTATACCTAATGAGTTTATGAAGGCCAAAATCATCATTATTGTGAGGCTGGAGTAAATGTCATGGGATCCACTTCATGCTATGAAATTTTCATTGTCAAATTTTTATTTTTCCGTCAATGGATATTACGAAATTACGCAAAGTAGTGGTAGGGCACTAATAGATTTAAAATCCATAATCGTATTAGTTTTTTTATATTGAAATGAAAATGTACTTCTAGTGTTTAATTGTTGTCTTTCAGAAAGCTGCCGTAAATCCATTAGCACGACTTTTGGATTCCAATAAACTGATAGGAGCCTCAAACTACTTCGAGTAGAAGATGAATATCTGCCTTGTCTAGGAGTTAGAATGATTGAGGTAAGTTACGCTCAATCCAATGTCTGTCAAAATTTTTCATGATTTACTTAGACAGTACATAGATGTACTAAATGCTTAGAGCATTATGAGAACATTCAATGAGTTGTTCGAAGAAAATCAAGAAATTGAGATATATCGGAGATCTAAGGAATTTTTCATGCTACACTCAAGGATGAAGAATTAGTTACCACTCATATTTTGAACATGATTGACCAAATATGATATTTAGAATATGATTTAGAGGAAGGGAATCCCACTTTGTACCTCCATGGTGGAGCAAGCTCTTCAAAGACTTCTAGGAAGTCTAAGAAGATTAAAATGGGAAATCAGAAGAAAGATTCCAAGAAAAAAACGTAAGATAGCATGCTGTAAGAAGTCTGGACACTGGAAGAAAGATTATCCAGAGCTGAGAGGAAAAGCAGAAACCCCATGTACGCTTTGTATTTTTCCTATTATTGACATCTCATTAGCCTTAGATGCAAATTATGGTTGAGTGTTAGACATCGGTAGTCTTGCTCATATTTGCAGCTCTATGCAAGTCATGAGATTTAAAAGAGGGCTAAATAAATGGGAGATCCAGCTTTGAGTTGGAAATGGCGAGACATTGGATGTCAAAACAACATGAAAAATTATTCTTGATCTCCCTAATGGAAGTAAATTAGATTTACATGACTGTTATTATGTACCATCTCTTATCAGACAGATAATATATTTACTGATATTGGATAAAGAGAGATATAAAATAAACATTAAAGATTGTGCTTTATGTCTATATGATAAAGCTAACTATTTGTTATGTGAATGTTCTTTATCTAACGGTCATTATATTTTGGAAACATATAGAGATTTCTTTAATGTAAAGGAAAATAAATGTAAAATATATGAATTAAATAATACTAAATTATGATATATAATATTAGGCCACATAGGTTTTAGACTTCTATCAACATTGGTTAAGGATGGTTTGATTGAATATCTTACTTTAGATCCTTATCTAATTCATGAGTCATGTATCCAAGGGAAAATGACAAAGGTCTCATTTCTTGGTGTTGAACACAGTGCTGAAGATTTATTAGAGCTAATACACAGTGATGTATATGGTCCATTAAATCATGTCGCTCATGATGGTTCAACATATTTCATGACTTTCACGGATGATAAGTCGAGATATTGATATGCCTATTTGATGAGACATAAATTGGAAACATTTGAAAAGTTTAAAATATTCTGAAACGAAGTAGAAAAATAAACCATTAAATTCATCAAATGCCTTTAATCAGATCGAGGTGGTCAATTTATGAGCGATGAATTCAAAATTTATTTAAGGAAGAATGAGATTATCGCCCAATATAGCCCACGAGGAAATCCTTAAAACAATAGTGTATTTCAGCGAAGAAATTATACTTTATTGGATATGGTGTGATCTATGATGAACTATACAAATCTTCTATATTACCTTTGGGGTTACGCTTTACTTACTATTGTTCCATCAAAATCTGTTTTTACGACCCCATATCAGATATAGTTCGGTAGAAATCAAAGTTTTAGATATTTAAAGATTATGGGTTTTCCTACATATGTTAGACTTATGCAGCGGGATAAACTAGCACCCATGAGGTATAAATATAGTTTCGTTGGATATCCTAAAATTCTTTGGGATATCAAATTTATGATTCTGAGCAACAAAATGTAATTATTGCTCATTTTGCCACTTTTCTTGGAAATGAATTTTTGAGAGAAAGTGGGAATTGTAGAAAGATTGAACTTGATGAGTTTAATCTCAACATTGAGGAACCTGAGATGGAACTAGAGATCCAATTAGATGAAAGATGTATAACATAGGTTTTACGTAGGTCAATTAAAATATCAAGGCCTCGTGAGAGATTATTTTTAACATCTGATGCGGTCATTGATGTTCTACTATTGGAGGAAACAGATTTGACTACTTATAAACATGTGATATTAGATATCGATTTGGGAAAATGACAAGAAGCCATGAAATCCGAAATAGATCCTATACATGATAATCAAGTTTGGGACTTGGTTGAACTACCTGAAAGAGTTAAACCTATGGGCTGTAAATAGGTTTATAAAAGGAAGCGAGGGCCCGATAGAAAGGTGGAAACCTTTAAGACCCAACTGGTAGCGAAAGATTACACTTAACGTCTTGGGATTGACTATGAGGAAATTTGTTCATCGGTATCCATGTTAAAATCCATTAGGATTATTTTAGCCATTGCTGCATATCATGATTAAGAGATATGGCAGATGGATCTGAAAATCACTTTCCTAAATAGATTCCTCGAGGAGGATATCTATACGGAACAACCAGATGGTTTCCTATCCAGTGAGACTTCAAACTTGGTTTGTAAGCTACAGAAGTCTATTTATGGACTTAAATTAGCATCTAGAAGTTGAAATTGTCATTTTGATGAGATAATTAGATTATCTGGATTCATAAAAATAAGGAAGTAACGTGTGTTTATAAGAAAGTTAGTGGGAGCATGATAGTATTCCTTGTTTTGTATGTACACAATATCCTTATCATTGAGAATAATATATGATTGATGCAAAGTTTGAAAGCCTACCTTTGCAAGAACTTCTCTTGAAAGACATGGGAGAAGCTTTCTATATACTGGGTATAAAGCTCAACAATGATATATTTAGGGAGCTTATAGGGTTGTCACAATCTAGATACATAGATAAATGTTAGAAATATATAGTATTACCAACTACGAGGCAGTAAATGTACCTTTCCGATATGGCATATGTCTTTCAAAGAAAATAATGCCTCAGACTAAGGAATATAGAGTTAGAGTGTCTAACTTGTCATATGCTTTTTGTATTGGAAGTATTATCTATGTTATGCACGTACGAGACCTGACATCAGTTTCGGCGTAAGTGTGACTAGCCAGCATCAATCTGACCCTGGTAATGATCATTGAACAACCATGAAACATATCTAAAATATCTTAAGGGTACTTAAGATAAGTTTCGTAAATATAGAGAAGTTGAAACTACACATTAAGGGTAATACAAACTCTGAATTCCAGGGAGATTTGGATGATAGAAAGTCTACATTCGGATATATATTTACCCTAAATGTTAGTGCAGTCAGTTGGCGATGTTCAAAGTAAGGCTCAACAGCTGATTCCACCACTAAGTGGAATTTATAGTGGCTTCGGAAGCTACTAAGGAAGCTGTTTGGATTAGAAATTTTATCACAGAACTTGGCATGTGTCTACTATTGAGGATCTTATCCCATTATACTATGATAATAGTGAATATATACTAATGAGCTGAGAGCACATTCTAAGTCTAAGCACATGGAAATGAAATATCGCGTAAATAGAAAGATTATTAAACGAAAAGACATATTGATCTTGAAGATTCAAGGACAAGACAATATAGGAGACCTGCTTACTAAGGTCTTACTTCCTAAGTTATTCGATAAACATGTGGAGGATATGGGACTTCGGTACCATCCGGATTGGCATTAAGCAAGTTGGAGTTTGTTGGAGTTGATGCTTGGAGTGCCAATCTGAATAATATATTATACATTTATATTTTATTATTTACTAATAAAATAAATATATTTTCATTTCAACCTTATTAATGGTAATGTCATTATGCATATTATATTGATATATAAATATGCTAAGAATGACATCGACCTTAGAATAATCATGTAGTAATACTAGACACTGGGTGGTCCGACATTCAGATAATATTACTATTATAAACCATTTTTAAAGTAAATATTCCTAGTCGTTTAGCATAGAAGACTAGCACATTTCGTATATTGGAATTGGAGTTCCAATGGTTTAATCCAATGTATAATGAGCAATGGAAGCTCGTATAGATATGTGGATATTTATTGGAGCGAATATTGAATGACTCACAGGTGATTTCTAATAGTTTGAAGTACACACCACCATGAATAGGAATCTCCTTGAGTCGAGTAGCATATGTGATCTTTTAACTATCATTGATTTTGTGTGTAATCTTCCACTCTTAGATGTATATATGCCAGAGACCTTTCATGATCTGACCGCTAGATGTTCATTAGGTGTGGACCGATGAACTTGTTAATCAAATGAATGTCAAGGTAGGATCCGTCAGCCCGTTTGTGTACCATAAGGGTTTTAGGTATCCATGTGAGTATGTCACGATTCTTAAGACTTTTGGAAAAGCTGTACTTAGGGTGGATCGCATATATCAGAAATATTTTTTGATTAGTTTTAAAGTATCATAGACATGTCGATATGAGATGTGTATCTAAGTGTGGAAGATCACATATATGTATCTAAGTGTAGAAGATCACACACAAAATCAATGATAGTTAAACGATCACATATGCTACTCGACTCTTGGATTTCCTATTGACAGTGGTGTGTACTTCCATCTATTAGGAATCACATATGAGTCATTCAATATTCGCTCCATAGAATACCTACACGTCTATATGAGCTTCCAAAGGTCATGGTATATCGGGTTAAACCATTGGAACTCCAATTCCAATATACTACATGTGGTAGTCTTCTAGGTTATAGGAATTCGATCGTATTTGCAAAATCAAATACTATGAATATTTACTTTAAGAATAGTTTATAATAGTAATACTATCTCAATGTCAGACCACCCAGTGTTCAGTATTACTACATGAATATTCTAAGGTCGATATCATTTTCAGCATGTTTATACATCAATCTAATATGCATAATGACATTACCATGAATAAGGTTTGAAATGAAAATATAGTTATTTTATTAATAAATAATAAAATATAATGTACAATACATTAATCGGATTGGCGCTCCAAGCACCAACTGCAACACATATTGGACATGAAACATAAAAATTAGAGTTTGGAACTCTAGATGAAAGTTTTGAGTTATGGCTACCATTCTAGAATCCATTGACCACCTTTGAGTGACCTAGAATTATTCATGCGTCATATCAATTTTAACATCAAAACCAACATCAACACATGTTATACAACAAACATATATATATCAACACATGTTATACAACAAACATATATGATGTTAAAATTGGATTTTAGGTGTATTGAAGTGTTTGGAGAAAATTGGAAGTGTTTTGGATTGGATTCAAGGAAAATTTTGCTCACTGCCAATATTTTACATAAGGTAGAGTCGTAACTTTGAACTCCATCATTTCAACATTCACCTCTCAAAGCTGTGGGCTTCATGACGATTACCCTTGCACGTCACGAAGCCGAGCTCTCGCAGATTGGGAGTCATGACGCTCAACCTTACATACCATACCAATAAGGTATAGTTTCTCCTTTCAGATACCTTGTTATGTTGAGATGAATAAAAATGAGTTATTTGTGACATAATTTCATGTTCTTTAAGATAATCTTAAAAATTCAGTACTTAAGTATTCTCCCCCATGATCAAATCGTAAATTTTTTATACTTTTTCTCAATTGGTTTTCTACTTCATTATTATATTCTTTGAGCTTTTCAAAGGTATCTGACTTATGTTTTATCAGGTACAAATGCCCAAATATTGAACAATTGTCAGTGAATGTAACGAAGTATTGAAAACCACATTTGGCCATTATGCTAAGTGGGCCACATACATCAGTATGTATAAGTTCCAAGGTTTATTTGGTTCTTCCATTTTATCCTACAAAATATGATTTGGCCAACTTTAAGGACCACATCGCCTTCCTTGAGAAATTAGAACTTATGTGTGAGGTGGGAGCAGATTCTAAAATCCACGAATGAGATATAAAACTTATACCAAGATCAATTTCAATAACAAAAAATGAAGATGTACCTTCTTTTGGCTTCTTCAAGCTTGCAAGGTACTGAGGATAGTTTCTCTTCCAATGTTCTTTCTTCTTGCAATGGCAGCACTCATCTTGGGCTTTCTTTTATTTTCCTTTCTTTGATATGGAGAGGCAGTGAAGTAGGGAAGCTCAGTAGGGTAAGGGAGTGAATTACTCTAGTAGCTCGCCAGGGGAATTTGGGATTGAAAGTATCCAGGTACCTCGTGGCATACAACCGAAACGACTCCCGCTAGATAGCCGCCCCTTTCTCTCTTTTTACAGCCTCGTGGACGGACGAAAGAAGGGAAGTTACAGAACGGGACAGTGAAGGCTCGCGGAGTAGACAGCAATCGACTACTCCATACCCTTTCTCTAATAACTAATAATAATGGCTTAGTTTTATTAGGAACTTATTTTTTGCTCTTGTGAGGACCAAAGACTGCAAGAATAGTTCCATTCTCAAGATATTTTCGGTCTTTTCAAAGGTCTTTAACAAGCCATGAAGCTGAATAGGTGACCTAGTTGATCTAATTAATTTATTTATATTGAAGTTGGTAATGAAGCATTTGTAGGAGGGAGTAAGGTATTGTAGGATCAGATCCACCTTGACTCTGAATATTAGTCCTAGATCGAATGTTTCCATTTAATCAATCAAATTGATTATTTTTTATAACATGATCAAAGACATGAGTTCCATCATTCATCTTCATCCTAAACAACTTGCTAGAAATATCGTATCTAGCAGTTTCACTACTTTCACTATACAACTCTTGTAGGTGTTCCATGATTTCTACCGATGAGTCTATCATTTTCTATTGCTCTTACAAAACTGAGCATAGAGAGGTTTTGGAGTAGTTTTTCATCTTGAACTAATCGTTTTTCCACTTGTGATAAACAACAACATTTTCAGGAGGGGAATCATCATTAATAGGATTAGGATATATCATATCCAGAATATAGTAGAGACGCTCGTAATCCAAGACAATCTTGAGCTTACGACGTCAATCTAGAAAATTTAGGTCATTGAGTTTGTCTTTGTCAAGTATTATGGTAATGGATTTATTTTGTATTATGTACTCTATTGAAAATAAAAGTTTGTTATTTATTTTGAAGTAATTTTTTACCAAAGTTTAAGGTCTTTTAAACAATATTACTCTCACTAATTTTATCCGAATTTCACACTCTCTGTATGTAACGACCGGTAATCTCAACTATTGATACAATGTGGGAAGAGTATTACATAATATAAAATATTTTTGAACACATATACATTTATGAAATGACTTTGGAGGCCATCGGTATATCCTGCAAAATTCTGATACGAAATGATACGATGTTCCATTTCAGACAGCCCATGGTATTTGGATCATAATATTTTCATACGATCTCCGATTTTTATTAACTTTATATTTTTGAAAAGCTAAGATCGAGACCTATAACTTCCGTGTGGAATATTTTTCCAAATTCGAACAAAAAAATATCGAAAATGTAACTCAAAGTTTCATATGAATAATGTTCGTGGACCCATCCAGAGAATTCTCAAACTATCTCAATAATTCCAATTTTTTCATTTCAAAATTTTGCAAAATTAACCAAAAAGTCCCATATTATATATATAAGGGATACTATTCCCTAATTCCCAAATTTAAAGAAGAAGAAAGAAACATAGGAGGAGGAGGAGGAGGAGGAGAAGAAGAGGAAGAAGAAGAAGAAGAAATGAAGAAAAAGAAGAAAGAAGAAGGATAGAAGAGAAATCACATGTCAATCCTCATATATTAAGTTAAGAAGAAGGAAAGCAACTATGGAAGACTTGAGGGATGAGGAAAATCAAATGAAATGAGGTAAGAGCAACTTCACCAAAATTTTATATTGAGGAATTTTGATGATATGATGTTATATTGATGTTAGTGACCTACTAAGGATTCCATTTAGTGACATAATAAGCATGAAATTGGATTATATTAGGAAAGGTCTAAATTTTTTAGAAATCCTAAAGTTCAGCTAAGTTGGAGTTATGAGACTAAATAGTTAAATTGATGATAGAGTGTTGTTTTAATATGCTTGAATATGGTAGTTAAAGATTTGTTTATTGCGATTATAGTGTGAGGGTGTTGAGATACATTTTAGTAAGATACACAATGATAAGTAAGTTTTGGATTCTGAAAAACAGGCTAGCATCGCGACGCTCAAGGGGCAGAGACACAACGCGTACTAAGAAAATTATACAGATTCGTTTTCTGGAATGTGAACGTCGCGACGCCCAGGGACTTGGGTCGTGACCCGTAGATATGAGATGTTCACCGATTTATTAGCATGTGTGAGTGTCGCGATACCCTAGGGGCAACATCGCGATGAGTGATTAGAATTTCCCGAAATCAGTTTTAATTCATTCTAATTTCACCCTAACGTGTTAGAGGCCACCCTAAGGATCTTGTATCAGCTCACATACAAACATTACATCATAATATAAGTATTATACGCCTTGAAGTGATAGTGAACACTTAAATAGATAAACTTAGCCTAATTCTGTAATATATTCCTCAACCCATTTACTGATCAGAGTTATCAATTAAAGGTCATCGCAAGAAACATAAATTCCTTCGGTAAGTGAAGTAATGCTAGTGAGACTCCAAATCAATGAGATAACCCTTCTCTCAAACTGTATTTATTTATATATTTTTGAATCAAGATTTACTTTTAAGCACTTAGGGCGTTAGCCAAGATTTCTTTCAATTGTGTTGAATGGGAAAATTTAAAGAAACGTCTTTTTTTTAGAAAGAAATGATTTTAGAACTTGAGTTTTATGATTTTCAAGGCATGGGGGAAAAATCCACCTCAGCGTGAAACTTGACTCGGATATGGAATTGACGGATACAGATATCGTATACACACGCAGCTCAGGACTAATGATGATTAATGCCCTTAGATCCCAGATTTTGAGTTTGGAGGGTAGCATAGATCCGCACCCCCGACTTTAGATTTATGGATTGGGGGACAGCCAGACGTAACATTCCATGACTACTAGATAATTTGCGTATGGGAGGATAGCGATACATAACGCCCCCATGCGTGGGATATACAGATTCAGATTTTTCAAATGTAGAGTTTTCAAATATAGTTTTTTCAGAAACAGATTTACATAAATGGATTTCTAGGAATAGATTTCTCAAAGAAGATGAGATTTATAAAAGAGTTTTCAGAAAAGCTTTTCAGAACAGTCGAGTTTTCATATAAGAAAGAGATTTCAAAAAAGAATATTTTCTGGGTGGATTTCAGATTTTGAAACCATGAATTTTCAGAAAGAATCAGTTTTTGTTTAAATTGTCCACTCACAAGATCGTTCAAATGATCTAATTCCCCCACCCCCAGTTTCTTGTTTCACAAGTATACTCGAAGGACGATCTTGGGAGGATGTATACTGATGGCAGTCATTAGATGGTATGAGTCCACCAGGTCGAGTTATATATGCAGTAAAGTCACAGTTTGAAAAAGATCATGTATCATGCATTTTGTATAAGTTGATTTTTATGCCTGTTACTAATCAGGTGTTCATGATAAAGTTACAGAGTGTGATGTTTTGTATACATGAATATCAGTATTGAGTTGCATTTTATGTTGTTGATGTTGGACAATTATGACCCATAGCGTCACTGTTTGTACAGATCATGGTGTTGTTGTACAAATTAACTATGTGACAAAGGATATTGCACTCTTATAATTTGTGATTAGATCACCTAGATGTATAAATGATAGGAGGTCCCTATGATTTATTCCTGGATTGAGAATTATATGAGACAGTATCAGTCCAAGAAAGATAAATCATTAAATATCCCTAGTCAGAGTATTATCGAGATTGGACATCAATAAATACGTAAAAGACTAGTATTACACTTGTGCGCGTTGTGAGGGTACAACGACATAGTTCTCATATATTTGGGTATAGGATACTCATGCAAGTGTAATAGGAGGTTGTGTTTTACCGATTGTACGGGAAGCAGCTTCGCTCTGGATAGACCCCCTCAGAATTCAATTGGTAGTATGACTATATGTCTATGGAAGTCCGACATCAGGGTAGGTGTATTTGGTCTTAACTTGAGACTTGCACGGCTAATGCTTGCGACAATCAATATACTTTGGTTGTGGTCGTCCAGGGCTTTAACTGGTTCTGTGTACGCCTCTGCTGGGTATATTGAGAATTGTAGTGTGTTGGGTGTGATGTCAAGACGGAAGTGTCACTCCAGTCATATGGAGATGATGATCACGTAGGGATACATAACTGGTTCTCTAAAGGGTTGCAACCATCGGGATAATATGACTTGGTCATGATTATACGATAATAAAGAGACTAGTTGCTCGTAATCCGATATATGCTTCGTACGGGACAGAAACTGTACCAGCCTCAGGCCTTGCATGTGATCATTCAATACTGGATCGAAATACGCAATACTACGTATACTACGCCTGATATAGATCCTTATTCCTGTAAGGATATTTCTGGAGAATTGGGTAGGCATGGCGCTTTGCTAGAAGCCAACCTTGTCTTGTAAACCGGTACAAACGTAGTACTAGGTACTTACGTGTTCGGAGATCTCATGGGTCGCTTCCCGAAGATTCACCGATGACGAATGACTCGCACTTTATTTAATCTGGGATTAATTTAATGAGAGAGAAAATTAATCTGGGATTAATTGCGGAGATATTTTATCTGGGATAAAATATCATTTAAAGAGAGATAACGATTAATTTGGAATTAATCGATTAAATAATATATTCGATATATTATACGAAATTGGATTTTGACGCAGAATTAAAATTAGATTTTAATTCGGGCAAATGAGTTAATTTAGAATTAATTCGTTTGCGACGTGAATAATGATTTTGCTAGGAATAATCATTTAAATTACGTCGCAACGGAAAATTTGTTAATTTGGAATTAGCGAACCCAAGCCCGAGATTGTTTGTGAGCGCATTCGCATTTCAAATTTGAGTGCGGCATGCAAGTCAAATCAAGCGTCAAATCGCAAGTCACATCTAGCGTCAAATCATTAGTCACTTTGAGTGATGTGACAACTAGTCACTTGATTGATTTGATTTGATTTGATGGCTTGAAAGACATTTAACATTATTTTATTAATGGTATTTGACTTTCAAATTTGTGTATTAGATACATTGATTCCATTACACAAAAATTAACTCTCTCTTTCTTCTCCATCTCTTTTCTTCACACCCATTTGGGCACATTCTTCACTGGTTTTTTCTGGGCAAAAACTGTGAGGTAGGGAAGCCAAAGTGTGATGATTTTGCGGCAAATCATCAAGAGCTAGCACTCCGAGAGACATGCGAAGGTAATAGGGAAGTCCACCCATGAGCATGGAATCAAACCACGAAGCTTGGAGCTTGAAGGTTGATCCACAAAGCCGAAAATTGGAGGACTGTCATAGCCCACTGCCGTGACCACCAGTGAGCAGAAAATGGATTTTTGTTGCCTCTCGCGTCGCTCAACCGATCGATGTGAGTATTCCGAAACTCCGTGATGTATTCACATGTTTATTTTATGCTTTGTAATCGATCCTCGGGGCCGTAGAACTCCAACAGTTGAGTCAGGACAGTGGCCCCTATAAATGAGTCAGTAATTGAGATGAGTTTAAAAATGAAGATCACAATCACATAGTCAGAGGCTTATGAGGATAGGTTCTATTCCCTACCGGTAGCATCTCTTGGAGGGAGATATTACAGTGTATGATAGACGAAAATATTATTAGATATATTCCTAGTAGGATTTCGAATTCTCATTGTTAATGTCATAACTCACCTAATGAGAATTGGCATTTCATATTCAATGAGTCAAAACTTCTTAAGTCCTATATCTTTATACAAGGCTCGACCTATTCACCTCTAGCAAATAATATCTTACCTAATGGGGATTAAAATTTTCACTAGTTAAGCTAGGTCCAACATATTTTGTCACGTAACACATGTGATTGGCCCTTACCTAATGGGTTTTGGGTTTACAAACATTAGGCTACATAGAAGAATAAGTCAAATAGTACTTAAAGATATGAGAGTCTCTCACCTAATAGGTTTTGAGATTTCCAACATATATTTAGTGGTTAATAGATGGTGTTGGAAGGTTAAGGCTTAATATTTAATCTTGTAAATTAATTAAATATTCATATCTCTATATAGATTTAGGTTTTTATTTTAGTGCGTCTTGTAGACCCGGCCAACTGTTCGGTTCGGTTCCGGAATCAGATTTAAAAAAATTATAAATGATATTAAAAAATTTATTTAAAATTAACAATTTCAATTTAGATTGTATTAAATCAAAAAAAATTATAGAGTTTGAACTTAAATTTTAAAAAACTTAAGTTGCCTACGTATCCTCTAAGGGTGAGAGGAATGAAAGCTCACATAGTTCCATTATATTTTTAAGATAGTTCCCAATTACAATTATTTACTCATCAATCATCATCATTATCAGTGCTTGTTGATCCTTCAGCTCCAGTTCCGCTTGCATTTTCAGATGCATTATCGAATAAGTCTTCAAAGTCATCGGGTGCATCTTTTTGTTGCCTCAGATCAGCTCGAGTTCAACCATCTACACATGATGTTGCTTCTAAAATGATTGCATATAATGAAGATCCTCTCGCTTCCAAAATATTACCTCCTAAGGTGAAGGCTTGTTCCACTACAATGGTGGAAACACGTACTGCCAACACCTCTTTAGCAATAATTGAAAAAACATGATGGATATTTGGATGTCGGTTCCACCATTCAAGTACTTGAAAAATTTTAAATACAAAACTTTAGTTGGAAACTCGAAATTAGTAGATAAATAATTACTCAATTCCGGGTTGTTAGTCGTGTTATCCCTATGTTTTTTTTTCGTTGTAGTAACCAACGATCACCTACGCTAAATTTTGAACTAATTATGGGTTTGCTACTAGATTTTCCTAATGATTGCATGTTACATCTAATAACATAATCATTAAATAAATCACATATCAATTTGTATTTCATCTATTATTTTTGTAATATTAATTTCATCAGATATTCCTAAATATGTATAGTAAGTTTGTAAGGCACTATTGAAACCTTCTAATTTAAGTCTATGATAAAACAAATTGTGGCAATAAGATAAAGCAATGGAATGTCTTTAAAAAAAATAAATCAACCATTTTCTCTTCATAACGACAATAGCTTCAATTAAAACAATATCATTAGGATCAAAACTTTCAGCATGCTCATATAGAGTACCAACAATATTCAAACTTTGAACAATAAATAAATTTATTGTAAGATAATAAACCCCGTTAAAAAATTTGTAGCATCATTAAAAACTTTTAAAATTTCTAAATTGTAACATTCCATTGACTAGGAAAAAACATGATATGTTGAACTTGTTGGGAAAAAACTACATAATACATCTTTGTATTGGAAGGCTTGACTTAAAAGAAAATAAGTTGAATTCTAAGGAATTGGAACATCTCATGAAAATTTTACCGATTTAACACCATTTAATTTACAAAGCTTGGGTCATTCTATCCTAACTTGAGAATATGACCAAAAACAATTAAGTACAATCTTAATATGATCAATGTAATGTTCTAAATAAGTCAGACCATCTTGAACACATAAATTAAGAACATGACATGTGCAAGGAACATGAATAATCGATCCCCCTCCCCCAAATTCGGTTGGTATATTTATTTTAAATCTCTAATTGATGCAGTATTTGCAAATGTATTATCAAAACCAAGTGTTAAAATTTTACCTAATAAACTATATTCATCAAAAAATTACTTTGATCATTCTATAAATATTTTGTGCAGTATGTTGCTTATCAAAAACTCTAAATGTAATAAGTCATTTTTTATGTTTCATGATGCATCAATCCAATGACAAGTCACATCCATGTATGTGTGTGCTTGCCAATGGTAACTCCAAATATCATAACAAATAGAAAGACGACCTTTAATATCTTTAAATATTACATTTAAAATAGTTTTACTATCTTTTTTATAACTAAAAAATTGATGTTTTGTTGTATTTCTAGTTATTTTATAGGAAGCATGATTTAAAGTATTTCGAACATAATTAATAAATATATTTTTTTTCACCAAAACTTAAAGAAAGATGTTTCATACAAGTAAATTTAGTAAATTATTCTCTATTTTTAGCATCAAAATTTTAAATAAATCTAAATAATTCGTACCTCTACTAGATGATACATACATGTCCATTTGAGTTTGCGTTGTATTAAGTCCAATTTCAGCGATATGATGTCTATCCAAGTGCTTGTTCATATTGCCATAGCCGCCTGTAAATTTGTAAGATACACCACAATAGTTACATATTGCTCTTGGACCTTCATTTTCAGTCTCGACTAAATGAAAATAAGTTGGCACATTGGACATAGTGTTCTCAGATGAGCTTGCCATTTTTTGTTAATATTGAAGAATGAGAGAATTAAGAATGAGAAATTAAAGATGAGAGAATTGAGAATGAGAAATTGAAGATGAGAGCGATGTGTGAATCCTTTAGTTTGAGGTAAGATATATGATATAAGTAACCCCAACACAAAGTTTTGAAATCCAACTCTTTCGAGGATTCGAGGACGAATCCTATTTAAGGGGGGAGAAAAAATGTAACACCCCCGGTAACCCGATGAATACTAAGTTAGGAATGGTATAATACCCATTATATGATCATATAAAAGTGTGTATTAGGCTCATGAAGTTACTTTACGGTTATTCGACAAATTCCTTGTAGTACCGATACGAAATTGATTTTAAGGTTCAATACGGATACCCTTAGTATTCAGGCCATAAAGTTTTCATACGATCTCTGATTTTTATGCATTCTATATCGTCGGAAAGCTAAGACCAAGATTTAAAACTTTTCCATTGGATATTTCTCTATATTCGAATTAGAAATAAGTCAATAATTCAACTCAAAATTCGGATGAACAATATGTATGGACTAAACTGGAGAATTCTTAAAGTTTCAAACATTTCTTATCATTTAATCTTTTGTAAATAGTCCCTAGTATATAAAGGGGACATAACTCTTTCATCCCTCATTTTTGAGAGGAGAAAACGTGAGAGAGGGAGAGGATGCAGAATTTCTTCATCCTTTTTCCACCAAATTTGAGTTGATTCAAGAGCTTAATCACACATGTAAGCTTAGAAGAAAGAAGAGGAAGCTTAGAGGATTATGCTAGTGAAGAAATAAATGAATTCAAGGTAAGGAATATTTTACCCAAACTTAAAATGATGATGTTTTAGTGATTTGGTAATTGATGGGTATTATTGACTTGAGATTGTTGATGCTTAACTAATTATTTTGTTAAGTAGTTAATAATTTAAAAAACCCCAAATTAAGAAACCCTAGATATTGGAATGCATTGGAACCTATGGAATTAGATATTCTGATTTGATGATATTGAAATAAATGAATTGTATTTGGATTGATGATAACATGTATTTTAGTATAAGTTGTTGGAAGGAAGATTGGAAGTTGAATTCTTGTGCTTTAATGTTGAAGTATTGAGAAATGCTTGTGTGAGGATGATAAGGTTGGTTGATGTTGTGTTGTGTTATAGAAATGGTGAAGTTTGTTCACTTGACACACCAAGTGTTTGATGAAATTACAAGCTTATATTAATTTATGAAATTGGTATGTTGGGCAGTAAGTTTAATGAAGACATATTCTAGACAGGTTATAATAATTTGGTTGTATCTGGAGTTTTTGATGCCCAAATGATGCAGTGTAAATTTCTAGGTAAATTAGACACATAAAGGAGTAACATATCCAATATTTAGAATTTTTGGACTTAAGATGAGATCAGAATGAATTTTTGAAGTTGGGCAATCTGCTGTCTCTGTGCCCAGTGTTGGATAATATGACCCATAGCGTCACTATTTGCACAGATCATTGTGTTGTTGTTGCAAATTAACTATGTGACAAGGAAATTGCACTCTCATCATTTTTGATTAGATCACCTTAGATATATAAATGAAGAGAGGTCCCTATGATTAGTTCCTGGAATGAGAATGATATGAGACAGTATCAGTCCCAAAGGTTTAATCATTAAACATCCCTAGCCGGAGTATTATCGAGACTGGACATCGATAATGCGGAATAGGCTAGTATTGCACTTGTGCGCGTTGTGAGGACACAACGGCATAGTTCTCATATATATAAGTATTGGATACTTATGCAAGTGCGATAGGAGGTCGTGTTTCACCGATGGTACGGGAAACAGCTTCGCTCTGGATAGACCCCTCGGAAATCCCATTGGTATTATGACTATGTGTCTATGGGAGGCCGAAATCAAGGTAGGTGTGTATAGTCTTAACCTGAGACTTACATCGCTAATACTTGCGATAATCGGTAGACTTTGGTCTTGGTGGTACAGGGCTTTAACCGGTTCTGCGTACACCACTTCTGGGTTTATCAGAGAGTCGTAGTGTATTGGTGTGATGTCAAGACGGAAGTATCACTCCAGTCATAGTGGAGATGATGTCACGCAGGATACGGTATTAGTGCGCTTAAGTGCTGGCCGGCCATCGGGATATTATGACAAGGTCATGTATATCCGATTATAGAGACTAGTTACCAGACATCCGACATGTGCTTCGGACGGGGCAGACACTTATCCAGCCCCAGCCCTAGCACGTGACTATCCGATACTGGGCTGATATACGCAAACTACTACGGTATACTACGCTTGATACAGATCTATATATTCCTGTAAGAATATTTCTGGAGAATTGGTAGGCATGGCGCTTTGCTAGAAGCCAACCTTGTCTTGTAAATCGGTATAAACGTAGTACGAGGTACTTACGTGTTCGGATAATCCGATGACCGTATTTACTGCCAACATATCCGGAGATCTCATGGGTCGCTTCCTGAAGATTCACCGATGATGTATAAACTCGCACTTTAATTAATCTAGGATTAATTAGAAGAGAGAGAAAATTAATCTGGGATTAATTGCTGAGATATTTTATCTGGGATAAAAATTAATTAAAGAGAGAGAACGATTAATTTGGAATTATCGATAAAATAATATATTTGATATATTATTAGAAATTGGATTTCGACGCGGAATTAAAATTAGATTTTAATTCGGGCGAACGAATTAATTTAGAATTAATTCGTTAGCGACGTGAATGGTGATTTCGCTAGGCGTAATCATTTAATTACGTCGCAACGAAAATTCGTTAATTTGGAATTAGCGAACCGAGCCCGAGCGTGTTTGCGAGCGCATTCGTATTTCGAATTCGAGTGCGGCACGCAAGTCACGTCAAGCGTCAAATCGCTAGTCACATCAATTGTCAAATCATTTGTCACTTTGAGTGATGTGACATGACATGTTGTCACTTTAATAAAGTGACTTGATTGAATATGATAGTTGATTGAAAAAGCACTTTTGCCTTTTTGACTTTTGCTTTTTTGAAAAGTAAAATGAATTGTTTTAATAGAAATAAAAAGTGGTAATGGCTTTATTAATTTTTTGGAAAATATAAAAGGCTTTTACACTTTCTCTCTCTCTCTCAACAATTACAGTATACGGTTTTGGCATTTGGGAGCCAAAACGTTTTTTCTTCTCTTCTCTTGGCTTGGAGCCATTTTCTTCTCTTCCCTTCTCTCGGCTTTGAGCCAAATCTCTCCCAAAATTCTGGTTAGACCGAATTTAAAGAAGAGGGAGAAGTGCTAGCACACCTTGGGTTATATTATGTGATAGGAAACGAATTTATGAGCTTGGATCATCTTTGGAAAGCTTGAAGCTTGGAGCTTCCATGGAGGTCATCATGGCCGAAAAAGGGTGGAGTTCAAAACCCCAAAACCGAGCAGCCCACTGTCAAGGAGAGCTACTGCCGAACTCAATGGAGGACGAAAATGGCTTGTGTTCTTCTTCGCATCAAAACCGACCATTGTGAGTATATTTTGCACCTCCTAGGTTGTGTATTCATGCGTTTTCTTGCTTGATTTATTGATCTTGGGACATATATTAGAACTCAACAATGGTATCAGAGCTATTATCAAGCATGAAAAAGTTAGGGTTAAAATTGGGTAAACTCGATTTAGGCATGATTGGGTTGAATTGTTTGATGAAGTATGCTTGAATGAGGTTGAATTGAAGTTGTGTATGATCAATTTCATGAAATTGGATTGGATTCAATTTTCCCTAAATTTTGGGCATGACAAATTGGGTAAAATCATTGAAGCATGATTTGATTAAATTAATTGATTAAGTATGCTTAAATGTTGATGAATTAATGATTGATTGGATCAATTTGAAGAAATTGTGTTTGGAACAAATTTCCCCAATTTGTTATGTTGGCATAAAGTGAAAAAATTGGGTAAACTTGATTTTGAGCATGTTTGATGAAATTGGATGATTTAGAATGCTTAAAGTATGTTTAATTAATGATTGATTGGATCAATTTATTGAAATTGTGTTTGGAACAAATTTCCCCAAATTGCTTATGTTGGCCGAAATTAAAGAACCCTAAATTTCTTGGTGATTTTGTTTGTTTGATCATTGGATGACTTAAAACAATTGGGTAATGTTGTTTTGAAGTTCAATTTGATTGAATTTTGATTTGGAACATTTTTCCCAAATTAAAGTGGCTTGGCCGAATTCAATTGAATTTGAAATTCATTGTGTTTTTTTATTTTAATTCATTGGATGAATTGAATTGATTTGGGAAATGATGATTGTGGATTCAATTGGATTGAAACCGAATCAGATTGAAAAACCCCCTTATTGCCGAGAATAAAGTAGCATAATGGGTTTGATTTTGTTAAATTGTGTTGGACACTATTTGTCATTAAAGTGCATGATTAAGTATGCTAATTGATGTTTTAGAAATATTAATTGGGTGGTTAATTGTGTATTACACTTAGGTTAATTAATTATGGAATTTAGAATTTTATAAGTTAATTAATTGGGCTTATTTTGGAAATTGGGCCTTATAGGTTGTAATTGGGCTGTTGGGCTTTGTTGTACAAAGTTGAGTTTAGGCCAATTTGGTTGGATCCAATTGGGCCTAAAATCGTATCCATAAAGTCCAATTTTGACTTAATGGACCTTAATTATTTAATTGGGCCTAATGGGCCAAAATTAATTTAAAGGCTTATGGGGTAACTCCCAGATTGGATTTTGGTTATTTGGTTTGACCCGAGTTGACCAAAAGTCCACGCCTTATAGAAATTAATTAAAAGCCCATTGGACTTTAATTAAATAAACATTAGATGTTAATCGGGCTTTGAGACCCGTGCGATTAAATTTGGAATTTAAGTCGTAAAGGTTCGTTAATAAAAGTGTAATATTCAATTTGGAATTGAATAGTGAATTAGAATTAAATGCGTATTAAATTGGATTTAATTATGTAGTTTAATTTAATTCAAGAATTCGTACTTTGAGTACTTATTCGCAAAACGAGTTTGACTCGCGCAAAAATCAAATCGTTGTTTGAACATTGGATGATCACTAATTATCAGATTAATTAATTGGATTAGATTGATTGATAACATGCTTGTATGAATACATGGTTGCGATGCATGAATAATGTATATCGGATGGATATTAGCTGGGTGGGGCGATTTTGGAAATTGTAATAAATTTGATTTATTAATTGGACCTGCGAGTCCAGCATTATCTCATATTTCTTTGTATTCTCTTCTCACCTATTCCCTCTATGTATATGAGGTTTCTTTAGAAGTGTAGTGTAACGGGTAGAAGAAATATTTGTGCTAGCGGGAGAGAAAAAGTGAGAGATTTGATCTAGGATCAATGTGTAAAATATCCATCCGCATATCATTATTATTTTAATATGCGCTTTATTATGTGTTTAGAATGCATGTTTAAGGGTGTATGATGATGAGACCTTAACAAAGATAATAAATTGGTAACCAATTTGTACGCGAAAAACCCTCGTTAAATATCAAGTGTTTATTTTCCTTCCATTGAGTGATTCTTACTCAAGATCCGAGATTGGCAGGGGTTGTTGGCCAAAGTCAAGCCCTTGTCCGTCAAAGATGTGTTTTAATCACGAGGCTTTGTTTCATATCGGTGTCGTGTCCAAGTTGTGGTTTGTTGGCCAAGTCAAGACCACTTCTTGTCCATTGACATTGATTACGAAGCTTCCATGTCAATGGGTCCGCGCTTGACTGGGATCACTAGGTTTTTTGTGCCAAAGCCAAGGCCTAGTTGATTCAGAGGAAAAAGGTTAGGGTATACATTCGATGTATAGGCATATATAAGATATATGTTTGGGACTTGGATGTCCACCTACTGGATCTAGGAGTTGGATAAGATCCAATTGATCTTAGAGATCTACCTAGTTAATTATCATACAATTTGTTGAATTGAATTTGCAATATTCGTTCAATTACTCGCCATACGCGCTCATTCAAATTATTTCGTCGTTAGATTAAATGTTAGTTGGACTAATATTTAAATTGTTTTTTTAATAAACAGTTGGACTGTATTATATTTGATTAATATAATTGGATTATATTAATCAAATATTTGAATTAATTAATTTTCAGTTTACTGTTGATTTTATAGTTGGACTATAGTAATCAATGTAATTGAGGTTAATTAATTTGGATTATATTTGATTGTATAGTTGGACTATTATAATCATTATAATAAATAGTACCACAAATCGTTGATTAAATAGTTGGACTATTAGAATCAAGATATAATTGAAAGATTGACATTTAAAACATAATCCTAGGGAAAATGTGTTTAAATGGTTTAATTTTCAAATTGGGAATAAAGTTTCAGGATGGTCCTGGAAATTAATAAGTATTTTATTTGATAAAATAATATATTAAGCTTGTAGCGCAAGGCGCACCTTAATTCGATATTCCAGAAACACGAGGCTTGGCCAAAGGCTTCTGGAATGTTGAAACAGACAAAGGCAAAATCATTATAATCTTCTGGGAAGATAAAGGACATATCCTAAGAAGGAATAGAAGACGAGCAAGGCTCTGACTTCAAATATGATTGTCATAATTATGTTCACAGCTAGTATTAAAATTGGATTTTAGATACTTAGTGTGGTACATAAAATATATATATTGATGTTCAGAATCTATTTCGAATAGGATACTGACTTCAATTGAGATTTATCTGCAAATTGAAAACGGGACGAAAGTCGCTATTTTAACCGTAGATACCTGAATTTAGGAACTACCTTCGGGTTAGTACGTAAATTAGGAAACTGTTATAATGTATCTGGTTTGACTAGAAACATTATCTCTATATCGCGTATAACCCGCTGCGGGTATACCTTTATATTCTAGAACACTAAAGTGTTTCATTATATAAAGATGATATTGAGATAAACACATTAGATGTGAATAACAGGATTTATATTTTGAATATAAATAATATCTCAAATATATAACATGATAAATAATAGCTCGAACTGATTTGATCAGGTTGAAACTTAAAGTGGCAATGTTGTCTGGGACACATTAAACAAGAATCGTATATCCGCACTTTTGAAGAGCGGATACCAGGACTGATTTGATTCCATTCAAATAAAGTCTACGAATCTAGTCTATTTGGGCAAAGTGCCTAAAACACTATTTACTTGGTAAAAGTGTAAATGCCACCGATCTGTTAGCCCTACTTCATAGTGAAGCAAGTGGGCCCATGTCTAGCTAGGCTAGATATGGATTTGAATATTTCGTGACCTGTACGGATGTGGCATCGCGTATGGTTATGTGTTTCTTTTGAAACACAAATCGGAAACTTTTAGAGTTTCGACACGAAATAGACAAATAGATCGGCTAAAGTATTAAACCGTCATGGTAAGACTGTAATGGAAAATACTTAAGCAATAAGTTTCTAGTTTTTATGAAAGAGTATAGTATTCTTTCAAATAAGGACTCCTCCTGGAATACGTCAGTTTGACGGTGTATCCGAACGGATTAACCGAATTTTGTTAGACATAATAAGGTTAATCACGAGTCGATCTGAGCTACCATTTCCTTCAACGGATAAGCTTTAAACAGTGCAAGAACTTATTTTGAATAAGGTTCCATAATAATCTGTTTGACTGATATCATATTAGATATGAACGAGAAAGAAACCGGGTTCTCATTCTTGATAATTTGGGTATGCTAGGCATATGTTTGGATGATACCAAACTAAAACCCAAATAGGATAAGTGCCAATGTAGGTTATCCTAGGGATACCATAAGTATTGTACTTATATACCTCACAAGAGAACAATTAGATTGTTACTCACCATACGGTTTTCCTGAGAGGAATACCGATATGCAGTGGTAAGTGGGAGGATAGTATAACTCGATGGAAATCGGAGTAATACTGTTCAAGGCACTGAATCTTAATGGAACATGAATAGTTCATCCAGGATGAGACTATTACCATTAATCTTCGAATACACAAGAACCGCGTAGGTCGGATAGAGTCAGAAAACAACCTGGGGTATGGGTTTCTGATCGCACCTCATAAAGATGTCTATCTTATTGAGGAATACTAACTGACTACGTATGAGGAAGTGATACAAGGTATCAACTCCCTAATTATGGCAAAGTGTCATGTAATCCGAAATGGATTCTGAAGGTAAAAATCTAGGTCCCAAGATCAAACAAGACATGAAAACATGCGTGAATACACCAACGAAGATAGTGGAATACTTACATCGGTCGGTTGAGTCGATTTGAAGACGATTGAAGCCAAAATGCTCACTGTTTTGGCGCATGAACTGCAGCAGTCCACTGTCCACATTTTCAGATTTTGAGCTGAGAAAACGGAGCTCCAAGCCTCGTCCGACGGATCCCGGCTCTTGGGTGAACCTCCCTACCACCTTCGCAAGACTCGTAGTGTGCTAGCACTTGCGGTTTTCACCATGAAAACCCAACTCTTGCTTCCCTTTGTTCACGTTTTTTCTGGTTCAAAAAACAGTGAGTATTTCTCACTTTGGGCATGAGAGAAGAGAGCAAAATGAGAGAGAAGAAATATGTTAACTTGTTGCAAAAAGTGTAAAGCCTTTTTGATTATATATTTTCCAAAAATAATAATCATTTCCATTTAATTTCATCTAATAAATTAAATGAATTTTGGAGCCAAAAACCAAAGTTTTCCCTCCAAAATGCTTTTACACTTTATGTCAAGTCCATCATTATTCACATCAAGTCACTTTAATAAGTGACATGTTGTCAAGTCACATCACTCAAGTGACAAGTGATTTGACGCTTGATGCGACTAATGATTTGACGTTTGATGCGACTTGCGTCGCCACACTCGAATTCGAAATACGAATGCGCTCGCAATCACACTCGGGCTCGGGTTCGCTAATTCCAAATTAACGATTTTTCCGTCGCGTCGTAATTAAATGATTACGCCTAGCGAATTCACTATTCACGTCGCTAACGAATTAATTCTAAATTAATTCGTTCGCCCGAATTAAAATCTATTTTTAATTCCCCGTCGAAATCTAATTTCATTTAATATATCGAATATTAATTTATCGATTAATTCCGAATTAATCGTTATCTCTCTCTAGACGATATTTTATCCTAGATAAAATATCTCCGTTATTAATCCTAGATTAATTTTCTCTCTCTTCTATATAATCCCAGATTATTCAAGAGTGCGAGTTGTGCGTCATCGGTGGATTATCGGGAAGCGACCCATGAGATCCCCGGATAAGTTGGCAGTAAATACGGTCGTCGGAGTATCCGAATCACGTACGTACCAAGTACTACATTCTACCGATTTACGAGACAAGGTCGACTCCTAGCAAAGCACCAAGTCTTCCCAATTCTCCGGACATATCCAATTAAGAATATCAAAGATCTGTTATCAAGCGTAGTATACGATTGTATTGTGTGCATCGGCCCAGTATCGGATAGTCACGTGCTAGGCCTGGGGCTGGATAAGTGTCTGCCCCGTACGAAGCACATGTCGGATGTCTGGTAACTAGTCTCTATAATCGGGTATACATGACCTTGTCATAATATCCCGATGGCCGCGCAGCACTTAAGAGCACTAATACCGTATCCTGCGTGACATCATCTCCACTATGACTAGAGTGATACTTCCGTCTTGACATCACATCCAATACACTACGACTCTCTGATAAACCCAGAAGTGGTGTACGCAGAACCGGTTAAAGCCTGTACCACCAAGACCAAAGTCTATCGATTATCGTAAGTATTAGCGATGTAAGTCTCAGGTTAAGACTATACACACCTACCTTGATTTCGGCCTCCCATAGACACATAGTCATAATACCAATGGGATTCCAAAGGGTCTATCCAGAGCGAAGCTGTTTCCCGTACCATCGGTGAAACACGACCTCCTATCGCACTTGCATAAGTATCCAATACTTATATATATGAGAACTATGCCGTTGTGCCCTCACAACGCGCACAAGTGCAATACTAGCCTATTCCGCATTATCGATGTCCTGTCTCGATAATACTCCGGCTAGGGATATTTAATGATTAATCCTTTGGGGATTGATACTGTCTCATATCATTCTCAATCCAGGAACTAATCATATGGACCTCTCTTCATTTATATATTTATGGTGATTTAATCACAAATGATGAGAGTGTAATTTCCTTGTCACATAGTTAATTTGTACAACAACACCGTGATCTGTACAAATAGTGACGCTATGGGTCATATTATCCAACAGATTCCATGTATATCAACCAGTTTGGATACTAGTTGATGTACTACAAGGCATTGTGCCTAATGGTACTTAAAAGTCTTCTAGGAAGACATACATGGATGGCAACATACCAGCGTATAAAGCTAGGCTTTTAACGGAAATGTATCGTTATCAACATTGTGTTGATTACGATTCAACCTTTTACCTGTTGCCACGGTAAATCCATTTGGATAATGCAAGTTATTCGATCCATGATTGGATTATAACAAGCATTAGGTTCTTAGAATTATCGTTTTGATATAATCATAATGGTGTAGGATTTAATTCAAAACGAAAACAATTCTTGTGTATATAAGGAGGTTAGTGGGAGCGCACTGACAGTGGCTGTCCTATAAAATAATGATAATACGTCATTTCTTGGAAATGATATTCCCATAAAATAAATATATATATTTATATCGGCGAAAGCTTGGCTTTCAAAATACTCTCCTAGAAACCATACATTTAAAAATGTACAAGACCTGGTGTATCATACGCTTTGAGCATATGGATTCACAAACAGGCCAATCCGAGTGATAGTCACTGGATTAATATTAAGAACATCCGTTAGTATCTTAGAGAACTAAGGATGTTGTCTTAGTCTATGGAGAAGGAACTTAAAGTGACTGGGGTCACTGTAGCAAGTTTCATATAACCGATAAAGACGACTAAAATTCGCAAACGGTACTATACAGTTTGAATAACGGTACAGTGAGCTGGAAATATTCCAAGCAAGATACTGTTACCGAATAAACAACAAATGCGGGTTGTTGTTGCAGCTGAAGCAGCAATAGAAGTCATTTGGGTCGATACAAATCTAATTATAATAGATATAGTTCTGTTAGCAGCTGAACTAGGCGTCAGCACAGGCTAAAGAATTAATGGTCTCATCAACGATCCAGAGACATACTTAGATACTCATCTGATTCATTCGGATCATATATCGTGGCGATGTGATGATCGAATAAATCGCATGAAGATGATAATCATGTAAATCCGCTGACGAATGCATTTCTCAGCAGTTTGAGCCAACCGTACATAGTTCGGGTGTTAGACACTCGAGTGACTGGCTATGTGCCAAGTGGGAGATTGTTGGATAATATGACCCATAGCGTCACTATTTGCACAGATCATTGTGTTGTTGTTGCAAATTAACTATGTGACAAGGAAATTGCACTCTCATCATTTGTGATTAGATCACCTTAGATATATAAATGAAGAGAGGTCCCTATGATTAGTTCCTGGACTGAGAATGATATGAGACAGTATCAGTCCCCAAAGGTTTAATCATTAAACATCCCTAGCCGGATTATTATCGAGACTGGACATCGATAATGCGGAATAGGCTAGTATTGCACTTGTGCGCGTTGTGAGGACACAACGGCATAGTTCTCATATATATAAGTATTGGATACTTATGCAAGTGCGATAGGAGGTCATGTTTCACCGATGGTACGGGAAACAGCTTCGCTCTGGATAGACCCCTCGGAATCCCATTGGTATTATGACTATGTGTCTATGGGAGGCCGAAATCAAGGTAGGTGTGTATAGTCTTAACCTGAGACTTATATCGCAAACCCAGTTCTTTTAGTTGTACAGCCCCTGAACTTCAGTCCATATCTTGAGATTCTGATATCAGAATTGAGAACTGTTATAACCTACATAAACTAGATACATTATGGACCATCCCAATAAAATTTCAGCTTCAGATTCATCTCCAATTAATCAAATGAGACATCAAACCGTGAATTTTCTAGCGATTGGTAAAATATAAGTTCCCGCTACCTAATCTGTACAACTCCAAAACTAAGCCTGTAGAATTCATAGATTCCATTGATATCTAACACTCTAGTTTATTAAGTGTCCATGCATTTTATATATTCTTTCATGTGATATGAAAATATTATGTGTTATAAATAACGAAAACTAATATTGTTTTGACTTTGGATCGACTCAGAAACACTCGAAGGTCACCCATGCTGTGTACCATCCCTGAATTATCATAGCACAGTGAGTGGATACTTTTCTCTTATCTGTGAGTATTTATTTTAAAGTTTTTAATTATGATTTCTGATATGATTTTGCAGATTATTGATTCATTGATTTTACTTAAAATGATGATTTCATGTGAATATGATATATGATTTAAGCTTTTGATAAAGCTTGATTTCAGATATATGCTTTGATGATGAAAATGTTTTCAAAGATATGGATTTATGATTTTGGAGGGATGGGGAAAAAACCCACCTCAGATGTAACTTGATACAGATATGAAATTGACGGATATGGAATTGATGGACATGATATTGATGGGTATCGGTATTGATACCGGGTATAGACGTGTGCACACGGGATACAAGACTAGAGATGACAGATGCCTCTAGATCCTGGGTATTGGGCTAGGGGGACTGTGAGTACAAAACCTCTAGACTCGGATTTCAGAGACAGGTTGGTGGCAATGATAGCACCACTATTTACTTATTTTGTGGCTTGGGGGACTGTGCGTACAACGCCCCAAGACCACGGGATTATTGTACATGATGACCGATGATATTCTTACAGATGATTTTACATATGTTTCCTTAATGATTAATCCCATTACATGTTTCAGAGCAGAATATATGATTTCTTGTTATGATTTTGGTTTTAGAACCATGGATTTTTATAAAGTATTTCAGTTTCATTTTGAACTATCCACTCACTAGATCGTTCAAACGACCTAACCCCCCACTCCCAATGTTTTTTTTTTTGCTGGATCTCCAAGAGTACAAGCTCGAGAGGACGGATACTATTGGTAGTCACTTGGGTGTTGAGCCACCAAATTGAGTCTAGAAGTCAGCATAGTCAATGTCAACTAGATATTGCATGACATACATTGTATAGTTTCAGTCATTGAGTGTGTCAAACATCAGATTTGTAATGTAAAATACATTTAAGTTCATTGTATGGAAACCTGAGATGTATTTCTATGGGTATTGATTTAAGCATTAAACCATTTGCATAAACTTATGTTTGGAATGAGTATGACAGTATTGATCAGTCAGATTGTTATGAGGCTTAGGGGATAGTACGACATATTCCCTGCCGGTAATATCCCCCGGATTGAGGATGTTACAACATGGAATCCATTTCGGACTTCATGGCTTCCTGCCATAAAGCGGATTTGATATCTTATATCGCTTCCTCATACGTACCGGCTCGTCATCCTCAATGAGATTAATGTCCACATGAGGTGAGATCAAAAACCATACCTCTCAGGTTGTTTTTTGACTCTCTCCGACTTACGCGGTTCTTGTGTAGTCGAAGATTATGGTACAGTCTCATCCCTGATTAACTGTTCATGTTCCGTTAAGGATTCTGTGCCAAGAACAGTATCACTCTGATTTTCATCGAGTTCTACTTTCCTCTCACTTACCACTGCATTTAGGAATTCCTTTTCAAGGAAAACCGCATGTAGAGCAACAAATACTTTGTTCTCTTGTGGGTTGTAAAAGTAATATCCTTTGGTTTCCCTAGGATAACCTACAAATAGGAACTTATCCTATTTGGGTTCTAGTTTGGTACCTTCCAATGTTTGACGTATGCCCAGCATCCCCAAATCTTCAGGAATGAGAAACCATATTTCTTTCCTGTCCATATCTCATACGGAGTCTGTTGAACAGACTTTGACGGAACCTTATTCAAAATAAGTATTGCGTTGTTCAATGCATATCCCTATAAGGAAATAGGTAGCTCAGTGCGACTCATCATAGACCTTACTATGTCTAACAAAGTTCGGTTTCTCCGTTCGGACACACCGTTTAATTGAGGTGCTCTATGAGGAGTCCACTATGAAAGAATACCATATTCTTTCAAGTAATCAAGAAACTCATTACTTAAGTATTCTCCACCACGGTACGACCGTAATGTTTTAATACTTTTTCCGGTCTGTTTTCCTACTTTGTGTCGAAACTCTTTGAATTTCTCAAAGGTTTCCGACTTGTGTCTCATAAGATACATATAATCATAACGCGATGCATCATCCGTAAAGGTTACGAAGTATTCATATCTACCTCTAGCCTGGCTAGACATGGGCCCACAAACGTCACTATGAACAAGGGATAGCAGTTCGGTGGCACGTCCACCTTTACCGCTAAAAAGTGTTTTAGGCATTTTGCCTATTTGGATCAAATTCGTCCAAGTACCCACTCATCGAAAGTGTAGATATGCGAGTCTTGTTAATGTGTCCCAGATGACAATGACACATATAAGTTTCATATTTGTTACTTAGTTTAATCCTTTTGTTTGTTACATTATATGTTTGAGATTGATTTATATTCAAAATATAAAGACCATTATTCATATCAGCACTGCATATCTCCATATCATTTTTATACATAAAACACCCAGTGTTTCTAAATACAAAAGTATACCCACATTGGGCTAATAAAGATACATATATAATATTCCTAGTCAAACTAGGTACATAATAACAGTCTGAAAGATTAAGTATATGCCCCGAGGGCAGTTCCAAAATATAAGTCCTAACGGCCAAAACGGCGACTCGAGTCAAATTTCTAACGCGTAGATCAATCTCCCCTGAGGCTAGTCTCCTGCTAATCTGCAGATCATGCACATCAGTACATATATAAGTACCACAACCAGAATGAAAAATCTAATTTTTAAAACTAGTAGTATACATGTTTATTTCTATAACAAACATACCTGAAGCCGGTGCCTTGTCCGCTTTCTTATCCTTCATCTGTGCCTTGTACTTATGGCAGTTACGCTTCCAGTGACCCTATTTGCCACACTGCAGGCAGACATCTTGGGATTTGTCCCTTGCCTTCCCAGAAGACTTTGACGATTTGGCTTTGCCCTTCTTCTTCTTCTTCTTTACACCTTCAGTAGCCTTTGGCCAAGCCTTGGCAGACTGAGATGTTGAAGTGAAGTGCGCTTCGTGCTTTTTGCCCTTTAGGAGCTCTTTCTCTGCTTCTTTAAGCATAGTCATCAACTCTCCAAGAGTGTCTTCTTGGTTCAACATGTTGTAGTTCATGATGAACCTGCTCTAGCTATCAGAAAGAGATTGTAAGATCAAATCTATATAAGTCACAGCCTCGAAGACTATGCCTAGCTATCCCAGCTGTTCGATGTCAACAATCATCTTTGACACATGATGCTCAAAAGATGTACCCTCTGACATGCGAGAGCGAAAAAGCTTCTCTACAACTCATACTTCTGCGACCTAAGGTTAGATCGGTGAAGGTCCCTCAATTTCATAATCATCTCATAGGGATCCAATCCCTTGTTCTGAAGATTAAACTGCGGGGTCATTGCAGCAAGCATGACAGATTGAGCAGTTGAGTTGTCATCACTGTGAGCCTTCAAAAGCTCAAGCTCAAGCTCAAGCGGCTGGTTATTTCCGGGCTTAGGCCCGAGAGGTCTCTCTATAGTATAGAGCATTCTCTCAGCCCCCAGGACAATCTTGAGGTTTATATCCCAGTTAGGAAAGGTTGAACCATTAAAGACATTCTCATCCATGATAATGTCCCTAACTCCGATCTTTCCAGCCATCTTAATTGCAATAGTCAAACTATTCAATTAACGATATATGGGTACAGTCCAACTGTTATAAGAAAATAATAAAATATTAGTCCAACTAATAAATACATAAAATGACGAAAAAATTTGGAAGCGCGTTATGCCAAGTATTTGAACGAAATTACATATTCAATACTGTCCTCCCACTATTTTTCGGTGAGCCTCTAACCCTCTGTTGAGTACTCGCGAAACCTAGTTTCCTAGTGGGCTAAAATCCCGTTAAATAACACACCACCTTGACTTTGGCCAACAAGCTGTTTGATATTTAACTAGGTAGATCTCTAAGATCAATTGGATCTTATCCAATTCCTAGATCCGGTAGGTGGACCTCCAAGTCCGAAACATATATACAATATATATGCCAATATATCCAATATATTTTCCTAACATTTTCCTTTTAATCAACTAAGCCTTGGCTTTGGCACAACAAGCTTAATGATTCCAGTTAAGCGGGACCCATTGACTTTGGAAAGCTTCGTAATCCATGTCGATGAACAAGAAGTGATCTTGACTTTGGCCAACAAATCACAACTTGCCCAAGACATGTGATATGGAACAAAGCCTTCATGATTCAAACATATCCGTGATGGGCAAAGGTCTTGACTTTGGCCAACAAACCAATGCCATTCTTGGATCTTGAGAATGAATCACTCAATGGAAGGAAAACGTTTAATATTTGTTGAGGTTTTTTCGCGTAATTGGCAACCAATTAATTATCTTTGATTAGGTCTCATCATACACCCTTAAGCATGTATTTTAAAAGCATAATAAGGCGCAATAAATAAATTAATAATGATATGCGAATGGATATCTCACAAATTGTTCCTAGAACAAATCACTCCATTTCTTCTCCCCAAGATAGCACTATTCTAACTTCTATCCAATTACATAATACAATAAAGAAACCTCATTACATTGAGGGGAATTTGTGAGAAGAGAATTACAAAGAGTCAATAGATAAAGGCTGGACATGCAGGTCCAATTTAATAAATTCTAAATTATTACAACAATTTCCAAAATTGCCTTCACCATTCTAATATATATCATATATACATTATTCATACAATATATTTGTGTATTCACACAAAGCATGTTATTCAATCAATCTAATCCAATTAATTAATCTTTGAATTAAGTGATCATCCAATGTTCAAACAACGATTTGATTTGCGCGAGTCCAACTCATTTGAGAATAAGTACTCAAAGTGCATATTCTCGAATTATATCTAACTATAATTTTAAATCCAATTTAATTTGTATTCATTACTAATTCTTTATTTAATTCCAAATTAAATAATTACACTTTTAATGCGCATTTGCGACTTAGATTCTAAATCTAATCTTAATGGGTCTCAAAGCCCAATTAACATCCAATGTCAATTAATTAAAGTCCAAGGGCTTTCAATTAATTTCTTTAGGCATGGGCTTTGGCCAATATTGTTGGAAAATTATGACCCGTAGCATCACTATTTGTAAAGAACATGGTGTTATTGTACGAATTAACTATGTGTCAAAGGAAATTGCTCTTTTATCATTTGTAATTGGATTACCAGGATATATAAATGATGAAAGTCCATATGATTAGTTCCAGATTGATAAGATATGAGAAAGTATTAATCCACTAAGGTTTAATCATTAAAATATCCCTAGTCATAGTATTATCGAGATTGGACATCGATAATGCGGAATAGACTAATATTGCATTTGTACGTGTTATGAGAGCATAACAAAATAGTTCTCATATATTTGGGTATTGGATACTCATGCAAGTGTAATAGGAGGTTATGTTTATCGATGGTATGGAAACAGCTTCGCTCCGGATAGCCCTCAGAATTCCATTGGTAGTATGACTATGTGTCTATGGAAGTCCGAATCAGGATAGGTGTATTTGGTCTTAACCTGAGACTTGCATCGCTAATACTTGCGACAATCAATATACTTTGGTTTTGGTCGTCCAGGGCTTTAACAGGTTCTGTGTACGCCTCTTCTGGGTATATTGAGAATCGTAGTGTATTGGGTGTGATGTCAAGATGGAAGTATCACTTCAGTCATATGAAGATGATGATCACGTAGGATACAGAACTAGTACTCTTATGTACTGTAGTCATCGGGAAAATATGACTAGGTCATGTTTATCCGATTATAGAGACTAGTTACCAGAGATCCGATATGTGCTTTGTACGGGGCATACACAATTCCAGCCCCAGGCCTAGCATGTGACATCCGATACTGGATCGTAATACACAATACTATTACACTACGCCTGACATAGATTATATATTCCTTAAATGAATATTTCTGGAGAATTGGGTAGGCATAGTGCTTTGCTAGAAGCCAACCATGTCTTATAAATCGGTAAGAACGTTGGTACTGGGTACGCACGTATTCAGATATTCCGATGACCGAGTTTACTGCCAACATATCTAGGGATCTCATGGGTCACTTCCCGAAGATTCACCGATGACGTATTACTCGAACATAATTAATCTGTGATTAATTAGATGAGAGAGAAAATTAATATAGGATTAATTACGGAGAGATTTTATCTGGGATAAAATTCTATTTCAAGAGATAAAATGATTAATTTGGAATTAATCGATAAAATAATATATTCGATATATTAAATGAAATTAGATTTCATAAAGGAATTAAAATTAGATTTTAATTCGGGCCAACGAATTAATTTAGAATTAATTCGCGAGCGACGTGAATAGTAATTTTGCTAGGCATAATTATTTAATTAAATTTGATTTAATTACGTCGCGACAGAAATTCGTTAATTTGGAATTAACGAACCCGAGCTCGGAATGTGTTTGTGGGCCCACTCGGATTTTGAATTAAAGTGGGGACACACTTGTCACATCACCTAGTCAACTTTATGTTGATGGAAGTTGATGGGATTTTGATGGTTGTTTGTTTCTTAAACAAGCATTATTTAAATTGATGTGATAATGACTTGTACCAACTTTTTGGAAAATTGATAAATGGTATTTGATTTTTGAAATCAAATAACTCAACACATTCACTCATCTTCTTCTCTCTCTCTCCATTCACGCCATCTTTCTCTTTCTCTCCCTCTTAGAGTTGGCTTGGCCGAATGGCCTTCTCCCTCTCACAATCTCTCCTTGGCCGAGAGTTACAAGAAGGAAACCAAGGGATTTTGTTGCAAAATCTCCTATGCTATCACATCAAAGAGTCTTACTAAGGTGTTAGGGAAACATATCCATGAGTTTGGAATTCAAGGAGATGCTTGGAAGCTTAACATACATCAATGGGGAGCTTAGAGCACAACATAAAGGCTTGGAATTTTTGTTATCTCCCACATCAAAAACCGATGAAAATGAGTATTTTCCGCATTCTTACTTTATTGTATTCACATGATTTCTTGCTTAATTGATCTTGGTTTGACCTTAGAAACCCAACAATGGTATCAGAGCCATAATTGAGCATGAAATTGAATTTAGGGTTCTTAAACTTTAATTTGGGATTCTGTGATTTGAGCATGATTTCTTCAAATTGATGATTTAGTTGAGGTTGGATGATGTTAAATTGGATTTGTACATTGTTGGAATTGTGAAAATTTGATAGGATTAATTTTCCCCAATTTGTATGCCTTGGCCAAATATGATGCCCTAGAATAGCTCTGGTGATTTTGAATTTTAGACCATTGGATGTGTTTAAAATGAATGGATAAATTGATTTGTGATTTAATTGGATTGAAATGAAAATTGATGAAAAAAATCTATCATTTCCGTGAGCTATAGAAAGCGTGTTGGAATTGATTTTGCTTCAATTTGTGTTGGATATAAGTTGGTTAATTAAAGCATGATTAATTATGTAAATTGGTATTTTGGAAATGTTGATTTAAATAATTAATTATGGCTTATACACTTTAATTAATTATATTGTGATATTTGGAATATTAGAATTTAATTTATTGGGCTTAATTTGGAATTGGGCTAATAATGTTGTATTTGGGCTTAATGGGCTTGGTTGGGCCAAGTTTGGTTTAGGATAATTGGTTGGATCCAATTGGGCCTAAAACCATATCCATAAAGTCCAAATATGATTAATGGGCCTTTAAAATTTAATTGGGTCTAATGGGCCAAAATTAATTTTGTGGCAAATGGTGATTCCTTAATTGGGCCTTGATATTTGGGTTTGACCCATATTGACCAAAGCTCATGCCTTAAGAAATTAATTGAAAGCCCATTGGACTTTAATTAAATTGATATTGGATGTTAATTGGGCTTTGAGACTCATTTAGATTAGATTTGGAATCTAAGTCGTAAAGGCACATCATAAAGTGTAATTATTTAATTTGGAATTAAATACAAAATTGGTATTGAATACGAATTAAATTGGATTTAATATTGTAGTTCGATATAATTGAAGAATACGCACTTTGAGTACTTATTCTTAAACGAGTTGGACTCGTGCAAATCAAATCGTTGTTTGAACATTGGATGGTCATTAATCAAAGATTAATTAATTGGATTAGATTGATTGATAACATGCTTCCTGTGAATACATGGATGTGATGTATAAATAATGTATATCGGATGGATATTAGATGGGTGAGGGCAATTTTGGAAATTATTGTAATAAATTTAAAATTTATTAAATTGGACCTGCTTGTCCAGCCTATTACCTCTTGATTCTTTGTATTTTTCTTCTCACCTATTCCCCTCAATGTAAATGAGGTTTCTTTAGAAGTGTTATGTAAGTGGGTAGAAGTAAGATTTGTGCACGCGGGAGAGAAGAAAAGGAGATATTTGTTCTAGAAACAAATTGTATTATATATCCATCCGCATATCATTATTAATTTATTTATTGTGCCTTATTATGCTTTTAGAATGCATGTTTAAGGGTGTATGATGAGACCTAATCAAAGATAATTAATTGGTTGCCAATTACGTGAAAAAACCCTCCATAAATATTAAGTGATTCCTTCCATTGAATGATTCATTCTCAAGATCCAAGATTGGCACTGGTTTGTTGGTCAAAGTCAAGACCTTTGTCCATTGCGGATGTGTTTGAATCATGAAGGCTTTGTTCCATATCGCATGTCTTGTCCAAGTTGTGATTTGTTGGCAAAGTCAAGATCACTTCTTATCCATCGACATCGATTACGAAGCTTTCCAAAGTCAATGGGTCCCGCTTAACTGGAATCATTAAGCTTGTTGTGCCAAAGCCAAGGCTTAATTGATTCAGAGGAAAAGGTTAGGAAAATATATTGGATATATTGACATATATATTATATATATGTTTCGGACTTGGAGGTCCACCTACTGGATCTAGGAATTGGATGAGATCCAATTGATCTTAGAGATCTACCTTGTTAAGTTTCATACAACTTGCTGGCCAAAGTCAAGGTTGTGTGTTATTTAACGGGATCTTAGCCCACTAGGAAACTAGGTTTCCCGAGTATTTCACAGAGGGTTAGAGGCTCGCCGAAAAATAGTGGGAGACAAGTACTAAATTTGCAATTTCGTTTAGATACTTGCCAATACACGCTCAATTCATTTTCGTCATTGTTTATTTAAATATATAATAGTTGGACTAATATTTAATTGTTGTTTTAAATTAAACAGTTGGACTGTATTCAAACTATTTCATTTATAGTTGATTATATAATTGGATTATAGTAATCAATATATTTGGATTTAACCAATCAAATAGTAATTAATTATATAGTAAGACTATAGTAATCATTATATTTGATTATACCCGAAATCGTTGATTGGATAGTTGGAATATTGAAATCAAGATAACTGAAAGATTAACGTTTAGAACATAATCCTGGGTGAAAATGTCTTTAAACGGCTCCAATTTTCAGATTGGGAAGAGAACCACATGATAGTCCTAGGAACTGAGAGGTCATTCTATTTGATTGAGCGACATCTCGGGCCTGAGCCCGGAGTTGAGCAAATAGTATGACATGATCTTTGGAAGATTCATGTGATGATAACTTTAGTGCTCAATCCGTTATGCTTGCCGCAAAGACTTCTTAATTTCTTCGTCAGAATTAAGGATTAGATCCTTATAGTATGATATTGAAATTGAAGGATCTTCATAGATATATACTTAGATCTTAGAAGTACTAATAACAAGGCAAAAACTCTTGGAAAGTTAATGGCTATGCTCAAGGAGACAGAGCCAGAGCTTGCAAAAGGGCAAGAAGTGCAAAACGCATCTTACTTCAACATCCCAGAAGGCCAAGGCTTGGCCGAAGGCTTCTGGGGTATGGAAAAAGGCAAAGGCAAAATCGTCATAGTCTTCTAGGAAGACAAAGGATATATCCAAAGATGTCTGCCCAAACTATGGAAAACGAGGTCACTGGATGCGTGACTTCCGTATGGACAAGGCATACATGAAGGAAGTGAAGAGGGGCAAGGCTCTGGCTTCAAGCATGTTTGTCATTAACATGTTCATTACTAGTTTCAAAGTTGGATTTTTGATACTAGATGTGGTACATAAATATATACTGATGTGACGAATCTACTGATTAGTAGGAGTTTGACTTTAGTAGAGATCGACATGCGAGTGGAAAACGGGACGAGAGTCATTTTTTTAACCATAGAAACCTAAGTTTTGGAACTGCCATTTGGGCATGTACCTAAATTAGGAAAATATTATAATATACCTAGTTTGACTAGAAACATTATCTCTATATCTAAGTTTAACCCGTTGCGGGTATACCTTTATATTCTAGAACAGTAAGTGTTTTATTTTATAAAGATGATATTGAGATAAGCACATTAGATGTGAATAATAGTATTTATATTTAGAATATAAATGAATCTCAAACATATGATATGACAAACAAATAGCCCAAATTGAATAAATCATATGAGACTTAAAAGTGGCATTGTTGTCTTGGACACATTAATAAAACTCGTATATCCACACTTTCGAATAGTGGGTACTAGGACGAATTTGATTCTAATCAAATGATGTCTACGAATCTAGTTTATTAGGCAAAGCGCCTAAAACACCTTTTACTTGGTAAAAGTGCAATTGCCACCGATCTGTTAGCCCTCGTTCATAATGACGTAAGTGGGCCCATATCTAGCTAGGCTAGAGGTGGATATAAATACTTCGTAACCTTTACGGATGCGGCATCACGTTATAGTTATGTTTATCTTAATGAAACACAAGTCAAAAACTTTTAGAGTTTCAACTCGAAGTAGACGGATAGACTGGCCAAAGTATTAAACCGTCAAATTTAGACCGTGGTGGAAAATACTTAAGCAATAAGTTTCTCAAATATTTGAAAGAGTATAGTATTCTTTCACAGTGGACTACTCTCAGAACACCTCAATTTGACGGTGTTTCCGAAAAGAGAAACCGAACTTTGTTGGACATGGTAAGGTTAATGATGAGTCGTTCTGAGCTACCATTTTCCTTCTAGGGATACACATTTAACAATGCAATACTTATTTTGAATAAGGTTCCATAAAAATCTATTGGACGGACTGTTGGTTTCTAATTAGGTCCCAAGAATCATCAAATCAAGCACAATACAAGTGAATACAACAAAAGAGAATGATGGAAACATACTCACATCAACGGGTCTTGCGATGCGATGAAGGACACTTCAATCTTCCTCCATGGTGAAGCTCGGCAGTGAGCTTATTGGGCAGTGGGCTGCTCGGCTTCACTGCTTGTTGTTCCTCCAAGATTCGGCCATGGATGTCCTCCATGGAAGCTCCACACTCCAAGCTTCAAAAAAGATTCCATGCTCATGTGTTCACTGCCCTATCACCTTAGGAAGACTCATGGTGTGCTAGCACTTGATTTTGCAACAAAATCATTCTCTTACTTCTCTTGATTTTCGGCAGAACCAGAAAAATGGAAGAAGAAGAAGATGGCTCCAAGCCGTGAGAGAATAGGAAGGAAAGAGAGGAAACCGTGAGGTGAGAGAGAGAAGAAAAGAAAAAAAAATGTTTTATATATTTGATTTTCCAAAAGTCAAATAACAAAAAACCCTTTTTCATTACCAAAAAGTCAAAAGGCAAAAGCAATTAAATGCTTTCCAACTACCACATCAATCACTCAATTAATCAATCAAATTGTCACATCACTCAAAGTGACATGTGATTTGACGCTTGATGTGACTAGCGATTTGACGCTTGATGTGACTTGCGTGCCGCACTCGAATTCGAAATACGAATGCGCTCGCAAACACTCTCGGGCTCGGGTTCGCTAATTCCGAATTAACGAATTTTCCATTGCGACGTAATTAAACGATTACGCCTAGCAAAATCACTATTCACATCGCTAACGAATTAGTTCTAAATTAATTCGTTCGCCCTAATTAAAATCTAATTTTAATTCCGCGTCGAAATCCAATTTTGTATAATATATCAAATATATTATTTTATCGATTAATTCCAAATTAATCGTTCTCTCTCTTTGATTAATATTTTATCTCAGATAAAATATCTCCGCAATTAATCCCAGATTAATTTTCTCTCTCTTCAAATTAATCCTAGATTAATAAAGTACGAGTCATACGTCATCGGTGAATCTTCGGGAAGCGACCCATGAGATCCCCGGATATGTTGGTAGTAAATACGGTCGTCGGACTATCCAAACACGTAAGTACCTAGTACTACGTTTTACCGATTTACAAGACAATGTTGGCTTCTAGCAAAGCGCCATGCCTACCCAATTCTCCAGAAACATGCTTACAGGAATAAACGATCTATATCCAGCTTAGTATATCATAGTATTGCGTATTTCGATCTAGTATCATGATGTCACGTGCTAGGCCTGGGGCTGGAATTGTGTCTGCCCCGTACGAAGCACATGTCGGATCTCTGGTAACTAGTCTCTATAATCGGATATACATGACCTAGTCATAATATCCCGATAGCTCGAGCATTTAAGAGAACGAGTTCCGTATCCTACGTGACCATCATCTCCATATGAATGTCGCAAGTATTAGCGGTGCAAGTCTCAGGTTAAGACCAAATACACTTACCCTGATTTCGGAGTTCCATAGACACATAGTCATACTACCAATGGAATTCCGAGGGGGTCTATCCAGAGCGAAGCTGTTTCCCGTACCATCGGTAAAACACAACCTCCTATTACACTTGCGTGAGTATCCTATACCCAAATATCTGAGAACTATGTCGTTGTGCCCTCACAGCATGCAAAAGTGTTATACTAGTCTTTTACGTATTTATCGATGTCCAATCTCGATAATACTCTGACTAGAGATATTTAATGATTTATCCTTCGTGGACTGATACTGTCTCATATCATTCTCCGTCCAGGAACAAATCATAGGGACCTCTTATCATTTAGATATCTTGGTGATCTAATCACAAATGATAAGAGTGCAATCTCCTTTGTCACATAGTTAATTTGTACAACAACACTATGATCTGTACAAATAGTGACGCTATGGGTCATAATTGTCCAACACAGACTTCATATTAGATATGAACAGGAAAGAAACCGGGTTTTCTTATTCCTAAAAGTTTGGGATTGATGGGCATATGTTGGATGATACGAAACTAAAACCCAAATCCGATAAATGCCTTGTTGTAGGTTATCCTAGGGAAACCAAGGTATAGTACTTATACAACTCATAAGAGAACAATGTAATTGTTGCTCTCTATGCGATTTTCATAAGAGGAATACCTATATTTAGTGGTAAGTGGGAGGAAAGTAAAACTCGATGAAAATCGAAGTAATACTGTTCCAGGCACCGATTTCTTAATGGAACACAAACAGTTCATCAGGGATGAAACTGTACCACAATCTTCGAATACACAAGAACCGCGTAAGTCGGAGAGAGTCATAAAAATAACCTGAGAGGTATGGGTTTCTAATCTCACCTCATGAAGATGTGAATCTTATTGAGGAAGACGAACCAACTATGTATGAGGAAGTGATACAAGGTATCGACTCCCTATTATGGCAAAGTGACATAAAGTCTGAAATGGATTCCATGTAAATCAACTAAGTTTGGACACAGGTTGTTGTACCGGAAGACATTGTGCCCATTAGTACTATATGAGTCTTCAAGGAAGACATACATGGATGGCAACATACAAACGTACAAAGCTAGGCTTGTAGTGAAAAGGTATCGTTATCAACATTGTGTCGATTACGACGAAACCTTTTATCAATTGCCATGATTAAATCCATTTGGATAATGCTTGCTAATGCTGCATGTTTTATTTATGAAATATTTCAGCGGAACGTCAAAATCGTTTTTCTTAAAAGGAAACCTTTTGGAGGATATTTACAACATCCTAATGATTTTTCATACCAAAACTTGCAAATAAGGTTTGCAAGTTAATTCGATCCATTTATGGATTGAAGCAAGCATTGCGTTCTTGGAACCAGCGTTTTGATGTAATCATAATGGTATATGATTTAATTCAAAACTAAAATGATTCTTGTGTATATAAGGAGGTTAGTGGGAGCGCACTGACAATGATTGTCCTATATAATGATGATATATCATTTCTTGGAAATGAAATTCCCATAATATAATCGGTGAAAGCTTAGATTGCATGAAAATTCTCCGTAAAATACTTGAGAGATGCAACTTTTATTCTACGAATAATGATCTGCTGGGATAGATCTAAAAGTTGTTGGCACTCTCCAAGAACTCGTACATTGAAAAATATGTACCTCACCTGGTGTCTCATATGCTTTGAGCATAGGGAGTCACAATCAGGCCAATCCAGGTGATGGTCACTGGATTGATGTTAAGAACATCCTTTAGTATCTTAGACGAATTAAGGATGCTTTCTTATACTATGGAGAATGATAACTTAAAGCGACTAGGTTCTCTATTGCAAGTTTCCATACCGATAAAACGACTGTATGTCGCAAAAAGGGTATTATATAGTTTGAATAACGGAACAGTGAGCTGGAAATCTTCCAAGCAAGATACTGCTGCCGAATAAACAACAAAAGCGGAATATTGCGGCAGCTGAGGTAGCAAAAGAAGCATTTTTGGATCTATAAAAATTCCTAATTAGATTAGGAGTAGTTCTGTTAACAGCTGAGCTAGGCTACAACACAGGCTAAAGAATTAACGGTCTCATCAACGATCCAAGTATATACTTCAACTATTTCATCTGATTCGTAGGATCATACATCGTGGCGATGTGATGATCGAATAAATCGCATCAGATGAAAACCATAAAAATCCACTGACAAAAGCAGTTTCTTAGCAGAAGTTTGAGCGACCCGTACATAGTTTAAGTGTAGGACACTTGAGCGATTGGCTATAGGCCAAGTGGGAGAGAACATGGTGTTATTGTACAAATTAACTATGTGACAAAGGAAATTGCTCTTTTATCATTTGTAATTGGATTACCGGGATATATTAATGAAAAAAGTCTATATGATTAGTTCCGGATTAATAAGATATGAGACAATATTAATCCACTAAGGTTTAATCATTAAAATATCTCTAGTCGTAGTATTATCGAGATTGGACATCGATAATGCGGAATAGACTAGTATTGCACTTGTGCGTGTTATGGGAGCATAACATCATAGTTCTCATATATTTGGGTATTGGATACTCATGCAAGTGTAATAGGAGGTTGTGTGTACCGATGCTTCGCTCTGGATAGACCCATCGGAATTCCATTGGTAGTATGACTATGTGTCTATGAAAGTCCGAATCAGGGTAGGTGTATTTGGTCTTAACCTAAGACTTGCATCGATAATACTTGCGACAATCAATATACTTTGGTTTTGGTCATCCAGGGCTTTAACAGGTTCTGTGTACGCCTCTTCTGGATATATTGAGAATCGTTGTGTATTGGGTGTGATGTCAAGATGGAAGTATCACTTCAGTCATATGAAGATGATGATCACGTAGGATACGGAACTAGTACTCTTATGTACTGCACTCATCGGGATAATATGACTAGGTCATGTTTATCCGATTATAGAGACTAGTTACCAAAGATCTGATATGTGCTTCGTACGGGGCAGACACGATTCCAGCCCCAGGCCTAACATGTGACATCTGATACTGGATCGCAATATGCAATACTACATCTACTACGTCTGACATAGATTATATATTCCTTAAAAGAATATTTCTGGAGAATTGGGTAGGCACGGTGCTTTGCTAGAAGCCAACCATGTCTTGTAAATTGGTAAGAACGTTGTACCGGGTACGCACGTATTCAGATATTCCGATGACCGAATTTACTGCCAACATATCCAGGGATCTCATGGGTCGCTTCCCGAAGATTCACCGATGACGTATGACTCGAACATAATTAATCTGGGATTAATTAGATAAGAGAGAAAATTAATTTTGGATTAATTACGGAGAGATTTTATCTGAGATAGAATTCTATTTGAAGAGAAAATGAATAATTCAGAATTAATCGATAAAATAATATATTCGATATATTAAATGAAATTAGATTTCATAAAGGAATTAAAATTAGATTTTAATTCGAGCGAACGAATTAATTTAGAATTAATTTGCGAGTGACATGAATAGTAATTTTACTAGGCATAATTATTTAATTAAATTTTATTTAATTACGTCACGACGAAAATTCGTTAATTCGGAATTAACAAACCCGAGCCCGGAATATGTTTGTGGGCCCATTCAGATTTTGAATTAAAGTGAGACCCATACTTGTCACATCACCTAGTCAACTTTATCAACTTTATGCTGATGGAAGTTGATGGGATTTTGATGGTTGCTTGTTTCTTACATAAGCATTATTTAAATTGATGTGACAATGACTTGTACCATCTTTTTGGAAAATTGGTAAATGGTATTTGATTTTTGAAATCAAATAACTCAACACATTCACTCATCTTCTTCCCTCTCTCTCCATTCACGCCATCTTTCTCTTTCTCTCCCTCTTGGAGTTGGCTTGGCCGAATGGCCTTCTCCCTCTCACAAACTCTCCTTGGCCGAGAGTTACAAGAATGAAACCAAGGGATTTTGTTGCAAAATCTCCTATGCTAGCACATCAAAGAGTCTTACTAAGGTGTTAGGGAAACATATCCATGAGTTTGGAATTCAAGGAGATGCTTGGAAGCTTAACATACATCAATGGGGAGCTTGGAGCACAACACAAAGGCTTGGAATTTTTGTTATCTCCCACATCCAAAACCGATCAAAGTGAGTATTTTCCGAATTCTTACTTTGTTGTATTTACATGATTTCTTGCTTAATTGATCTTGGTTTGACCTTAGAAACACAACAAATATGGGTCAAACCCAAATGCCAAGGCCCAATAAAGGAATCACCCTATTTGCCATAAAATTGATTTTGGCCCATTAGGCCCAATTAAATTTAAAAGGCCCATTTATTATATTTGGACTTAACGGAATGGTTTAGGCCCAATTTGGATCCAATCCAATTGTCCTAATCCAACTTGGCCCAACCAAGCCCATTAGGCCCAAATATAACAATTTTAGCCCAATTCCAAATTAAGCCTAATTAATTAAATTCTAATATTCCAAATATCATAATTTATTTAATTAAAGTGTATAGCCATAATTAATTATTTAAATTAAAATTTCCAAAACACCAATTTACATAATTAATCATGCTTTAATTAATCAACTTATGTCCAACACAAATTGAAGCAAAATCAATCCCAACATGCTCTTTAGGCTCACTACAATATGGTAATTTTTCATTAATTTTGATTTCAATCCAATTAAATCACAAATCAATTTATCCAAATATTTTAAACACATCCAATGGTCTAAAAAATCAAAATCACCATGAGATTAGGGTTTATCAATATTCGGCCAAGCCTCTTAATTTGGGGAAAATTAATCCAATTAATTTTTCATAAAATTGATCATGCATAACTCTAAGTTATCATTATCTAAGCATACTCAAACAAATAATTTGATTAAATCATGCTCATATAAAAAAAAATACTCAAATTCAAGATTAAGAACCTTAATCAATTTCATGCTTAAATAGGCTATGATACCATTGTTAGTTCTCTAAGATCAATCCAAGATCATATAAGCATGTAATAGGTGTGAATACGCAAAGAAGTAGCAGAAATACTTACATTGATCGGATTGGATGTAGGTGCTAACTTCAAAATTTTTTGTTCCTTTGAAGTTACTCCAAGCTCCTCCAAAATTGTAGGTTGAAGCTCCAAGCTTGTAGAATGAATTCCAAACTCTAGGGATGATTTCCTATCACCTTTGTATGATTTAATGTGTGCTAGCACTAAGAAAATTTTGCAACAAAATTCTTCATTTTGTCTTTGTTAGTCTCGGCCAAGACAAGAAAAAAGAGGGAGTTTTTGCTCATTCACCGTGAAAGAGAGAGAAGATGAGAGATGAGTGAATTTTTGTGTGGTGTTATGATTTTCAAAAATCAAAATATTGATATACCAAATCCATATCTGGTAAATGTCACTCATATTTTTCATAATTAAAAGAAAATGTGTCTTACAAGCCCCCATCAATTCTTCATTAACTTCCATCACCATAAAGAAAGTAAAATGACAAGTGATGTGACTTGTGGGCCCCATTTTAAATTCAAAATCTGAGTGGGCCCACGAACACATTCCGAGCTCGGGTTCTTTAATTCCGAATTAACGAATTTTCTGTTGCAACTTAATTAAATCAAATTTAATTAAATAATAATACCTCGCAAAATTATTATTAAAGTTGACCGGTGCAATCACACGCGTATAACGCAAGCGCACGTATCGTTCAAGTAGTATAAAAATATCGATCCCACGAGGACTTAATTCCTACTGTTGTTATTAATTATTGATACTATTTATTTACAGGTTTCTAATTATAGGGAGAAGGGAATTGATTTCTTTTGGTTGGTTGAATGTGGATTTGCTAATTAAAATAAAAACAGACTCAAAAGAAAATACTAAATAAAAGACTCAAAGATCTAGGGTCGTGACTCCACACAATATTATTAAAAAGATGAATTGACTCTCTTATTTATGTGCAATAAATTAATTTGCTAACCTGGAACACGATGATATGCAAAAGCCTCTTCCGATGGTCAGACGCAAATACCCAGTATAACCCAATTGAATCATATTCCTATGTCAACCACATTACCTGGATTCATTAAGACCAAGTTCCAATTATGGATACCCACGCCCGATAGGTATATTCTTATCCTGTAAGGAAATCTATTAAAGGGTTATCTATCCTCCAGGAAGATCGTGAGTTATTGAATATAAGACTGAAACCTAAAATCCATATGTCTAATTCATTTTAAGTTTACCCCATCAATCTTATTAATGGCCAATTAACAATAAGCATTAAGCTTAAGACTCAATAAACAAACTAATGAACTACCCATAAAAAGAAAATCAATTATTAAGTGTGGATATTGTGTTTCATCACTTCCCTAGAATAAAAAATAAAATATTAGGGGTTGGGGGATCCACTTTTACTATATCTAATTTAGAAATCTCCATTATTATAATATAGAATTTATCTGTGATATTATCAACCGACCATATATGTGGTATCCTCATTAAGTCATATTTTAATTAAGTCCAACCAGCCATAAAGGCGGTAACATTATTTTTCCATAAACCAGATATAGGCGGTAATTATCTGTCACCTAAAGACCGGCCATATAGGCGGTGTTACTTTATGTCAAATAAATAAAACCAGACATTAAGGCGGTAATCCTTTTAGTTTGAATTATAATTTCCATTTTATAATTAAGGGAGATTAATCTAAATTTAAATAATAAAAGCTTCACCCTTCCCCCATCGAAAATCTAACTACTAAACATAAAAGAAAAGAGAAGAAGAAGAAGAACTACTACTATTACTGAAAATAAAAATGCATAAATTAAATACTGAAAATAAATACAAACAATAGGCAATCCTTAAATTCCTTACAAAAACCTAAGGAAAGCATGAGAATTAAAAATGAAATGGCTTGGTATTTATAGAAAAACCTAAAGGCTTCCACCAATTTCTTCACCGATTGCTCCACCAATTACTCCACCAAACATGGCATCAAACATGGCACCAAACATTGCACCAAATATGGCATCAAACATGGCACCAAACATGCAAGCATGTTTGGTGGAAGTTTGAAAATTTTTATTTTTTATTTTTATTAATTTTATTTTATATTTTGAAAATGACTATAGTAATTACTCAAAATATACTGAATTGTTCATCAATTTCGGCCTTCCAAACTTCCGAAGTCGAAACTAATTAAATCTTACAAGTTGTAGATCTTTGAGTCTTCTTTAATCTGCAACTTGAATCAGCTCAATCGGATATCGGATGAAAAAGTTATGGCCAAAATAGGAAACATGCGTAAAATAGAATTTAGGACTGCACTTCGTGACGCGTACAGTAAATTTTCGTTTTTGACATTTTTTCCTCCGAATTTCATCATTTTAGCCCCGAGTTAATTCCATTAAGTCCCAATATTATTTTTATCTGCAAAATAAACAAAAACATATCAAAACGTTCATAAAACTCGAGAAACTATACAAAATATTAGGTTAAATGAGTGGAAAATAGTGATATAAACACCACTCATCACACCCCCAAACCTAACATTTTGCTAGTCCTCGAGCAAAACACAAAATAAAATAACATAAAAATAATTTAAGCTAAGCCACTTTCGTAGGGATCACGGTTGCATTTAGCGTATGCAACAAGCCTTTAAACCCCTAGGTGTCCCTAGTGGACGAGTTGTAGTCTCGTGAGGGTTTAAAGCAATGATACCCACAAACATTTTACAAAAGTAAAAAGGTAGTGAAACTAATGTTCACAAAAGCAAAAAGTCAAGAGAAAATAGAATAAAGAAGCTTGTGACTAATCAAGTGAAACTTTTACTCTAAGTTAGTAGTTGTTTTCTTTCTTTTTAAACTACCGAATAAGTAAATTCTCCGATTATATTTACCATTCTCCATATACACAACCAACAAAATATTAATCAACCCATTTTTGCCCACAACATTCACAAGTGCAGTTGATAAGAGAGTAATATTTTTGTCCTAAAGTTTTATCAGATTTCACACCTTTTTGTAGCAATGAAATAATTTTTCTGATTTTTCTGATTTTTTTCTTTCTTTTTCTGATTTTATTTTTTATTTATATACAATATCTTCCGACTATGTAACGAGCTTTGGGCCAGTGGCTCCCAAACCAGTTGGCTTTAGGGCACCAGGTGTTAAGACACCCCTACGGACTTAATTACTCAGACTTCAGATATATATATCTATTTGGCAACATCTTTGATCTATGTAGCGAGCTTTGGGCCAGTGACTCCCAAACCAGTTGGTTTTAGGGCACTAGGTGTTAAAACACCCCTATGGACTTAATAACTGGGATCTCAGATGTTTGTTTTCTCATTTTTTTATTTTTTTTATTTTTACTCCATTGCCATTTATATATGATTCCTCCAATTAAACTAGAGCACTGAATATTACAAATTTTTCAATTACAACTCATGTCCGTATGTTACTATACATATTGATAATACCTGCCAACTGAGCATATGAAGATCCATTTTAGTCAGTGTTAAGGAGAATTCACAAATTAAATAATTTAAAAGGAAATAAACAAAAAGTAACTTGTTTCGAAAATGGGTTGAAATACGTATCAGGAGTGAGAACTCCTTACACAGCTATTTCTCACCAATTTCACCTTTTTAGTCAAAATAAAAACACAAAAACGCAAAATATTTTTGTAATTTTTGAAATTTTTTCAATTTTTTTTATTTTTCGAAAAAATTTTAGGACTAAAAATAAGAAAAACAAGATACAACTTAACTATTCCCCTCCCTCACACCTAAATGAGACATTGTCCCCAATGTCTTAAACAATAGAAGGAGAGTTAAGAAGGTCGTACCTAGTTAGCCGAAAATCTATGAAAAATTACAGATTAAGATCTATGTCCAATTTACGCTTCTTATCACGATCGCTATCTGACCAGTTCAACTTGGAAATAATGTGGTCGATTTTTTGTTCAAAGGCTATGATTTGGTCAATTAATTCCTCGGCCTTTGTTGTAGTCAGGAAAATATCTTGTACTGATTTGGTGACAAACTCATGTCTCTTAGCTTCCGCAAGAAATACAAATAGAAAATCGAAGAAATGCTCAATATTAAGTAACCCAATGAGCTTCCGATGAATGTTTAAGTGCGCTCATAATGCTACTGTGAACATTTCTTCAAACGTTCCAAGCCCACTTGGTAACGCAATAAACGCATCTGCAATATTGATCATTTCATGGATTTGTTCAAACATACCTGATACGATGCGTTCATCTCCATTTGTTGGTCTAATTAATTGTTCGTCCGCCAAAGGTTTTGGGATGATTCCCAAAACATGTCTGCCACCCGCCTGAACGGCTTTTGAAATGCTTCCCACTAATCCAAGATTGCCACCGCCATATATTAGGTGCATATTTCGTTCTGCTATGACTCTCCCCAATTCCTTTGCAGCCTCAATGAATTCTGGTTTATTACCAGAGTTGGATCCACAGAAAACACAAATTCGCTTGAATCACTGCTGTGAAGTTGCTTCCATTTTCTCTCTCTTATTTGGATGTATATCTGGATGTGTCAAAGAGAGAAATGTATAGCTGAATTTATAGAACCTGAAAATGGGTAAATAATAGTAGCACTAGTACCTGACAAATGACAATTATTATATGAACGTTAAAATAAATCGTGAAAAATCAAAAAGTTTAGATCTTGTCGGCGAAAATTAAAGAAAATAACAAAAGAAAAGCAAATCAAAGCAATTATTAAGGCAACAGAATTGTGTACGCAATACGCCACTCGCTTAGTATAAATTCATCAGGATGCGTCTCAAGAATTCATTCCTTACTCAACCATCACTCATGAATTAGCTCTCATATTTGAGATTTCCAAACACCATTCCTTCTGTCTTAAAATGCTCTATTTGTGCTATTCCCTACAAAAATAACATACAAAATTAAAAACTTTACAACATGTATACAAAAAATATGAAAACAAAAATTACAACAAAATTGCATGGGTTGCCTCCCTGCTAGCGCTAAATTTTTCATCTTCAGCCAAACTTGACTGAAATCTATGTGTCAATGAGGTTTCAGTGTCGTTTTAGATGTCCGATTAAAGACAATCCCATGAGTGTTGCTTTTGAAGGGTCTCTTCCAACGGTAAGGTGGCAAAAATAATTTTGTCTCATTCAATGCTTGTGCCATCTTTTTATTCTTTGTCGCACCAGTGATTCCTGAAAAGAAAGAAAGAAAATCAGGAGGTCTCGTATGGTGCTTGACTTGGAATGGGAGTTCCATTCTGTCAAGCTTCTGGGCGATATCTCTGATCTGTACTCCCCAAAACAGTGATGTTTCGTCTGAATGCTCTGGATCTTCAATAAGGTCAAACATTTGCTCCTCCATTTGCTCTGCTTCTTGCTCCACCTTTTCTTCACATATGTATTCTAGGATTTCTGTGTTTAGCTCTTCATCTATCATTTGTGAAATGCATGCTTCATAAGTGTCAACCTGAGGATGTAAAGAGATGTCAGATTTTAGGTCTTCATCCTCTGATATGACTGGAATGGATGGTACATGTAGATCTTCTTCAACTATCGTTGCAAAGCATGCTCCAAGATCTTCATTTTGAGGATTGAAAGTTTGATCCTCCATCGTTGGTGTAGTTGGTACAAAGTGGTCAGCTTCTTCATCAGAATCAGAGTCTGAATAATAAAAATCAAACATAGACTTTGCTGGTTTGGGCTCTTGAACTGATACCTCTGGTTCTTGATACTGATCAACCTCCTCCTCTGCTAAAGTGTCATTGTGAAATGCTTGGTACTCGAAGGTTTCATCAGTGTTATCTGAAAATGGTCCATGAGGTATATAGCTCCGGTTTTCTGTTAATTGTCTGATCTGATCTGTCATTCTTTGAATGGATTCTGCTTGACTTTGAAATTGTGCATCAATTTGAGCTTCCCGTTCTTCGAACCAATCTTTGAGCATGTGAAGTATCTGATCTTCCTCGGATGGTTCTGGTTCTTAATGAAGATCAAATGTGGATGGTGGATAAGATGGAAAATGTGGTTCCATGAAATGTGATGGCTCGTCATACCATGAAGGATTTTGATAGCTCTGCCACATTGGATGGTAGTTTTACTCGTAATAATCTCTAGGGTGGTTACCATTACATATGTCACATCTCCCCATTGCGTTTTTTTGAGCGAATGTAGTATTGCTTGGTTCTGGCATCCAATGATAATTGTTGGGCTGGACAACAGGCCTCAGAAAACGGGACTGATGCTCCCAGATTTGGGGTGTATCTTCTTCTAAGGCTCGTAATCTTTCAATCTCCCAGTAGTGTTCCATTTTTTAACCAACTAAAAGCAAAAGAAAGAAATAAAAATTATAGATAAAAATAAAGAAAATTAGATACAAGTAAATTAGATAGCTTCAAAATTAATAACTCGAGAAAAATAAGTCCCCGGCAACGGCGCCAAAAACTTGACTGGTGCATTCACACGCGTATAACGCAAGCAAACGTATCGTTCAAGTAGTATAAAAATGTCGATCCCACGAGGACTTAATTCAAACTGTTGTTATTAATTATTGATACTATTTATTTACAGGTTTCTAATTATAGGGAGAAGGGAATTGATTGCTTTTGGTTGGTTGAATGTGGATTTCCTAATTAAAATAAAAACAGACTCAAAAGAAAATACTAAATAAAAGACTCAAAGATTTAGGGTCGTGACTTCACACAATATTATTAAAAAAAAAGAATTGACTCTCTTATTTATGTGCAATAAATTAATTTGCTAACCTGGAACACGATGATATGCAAAAGCCTCTTCCGATGGTCAAACACAAATACCTAGTATAACCCAATTGAACCATATTCCTATGTCAACCACATTACCTGGATTCATTAAGACCAAGTTCCAATTATGGCTACCCACGCCCGATAGGTATATTCATATCCTGTAAGGAAATCTATTAAAGGGTTATCTATCCTCAAGGAAGATCGTGAGTTATTGAATCTAAGGCTGAAACCTAAAATCCCTATGTCTAGTTCATTTTAAGTTTACCCCATCAATCTTATTAATGGCCAATTAACAAGAAGCATTAAGCTTAAGACTCAATAAACAAACTAATGAACTACCCATAAAAAGAAAATCAATTATTAAGTGTGGATATTGTGTTTCATCACTTCCCTAGAATAAAAAATAAAATACTGGGGGTTGGGGGATCCACTTTTACTATATCTAATTTAGAAATCTCTCTTATTATAATATAGAATTTATATGTGATATTACCAACCGACCATATATGTGGTATCCTCATTAATTCATATTTTAATTAAGTCCAACCAGCCATAAAGGCGGTAACATTATTTGTCCATAAACCAGCCATATAGGCGGTAATTATCTGTCACCTAAAGACCGGCCATATAGGCGGTGTTACTTTATGTCAAATAAATAAAACCAGCCATTAAGGCGGTAATACTTTTAGTTTGAATTATAATTTCCATTTTATAATTAAGGGAGATTAATCTAAATTAAAATAATAAAATATTCACCCTTCCCTCAGCGAAAATCTAACTACTAAACATAAAAGAGAAGAAGAAGAACTACTACTATTACTGAAAATAAAAATGCATAAATTAAATAGTGAAAATAAATACAAACAAGATGAAATCCTTAAATTCCTTCTAAAAACCTAAGGAAAGCATGAGAATTACAAATGAAATGGCTTGGTATTTGTAGAAAAACCTTAAGGCTTCCACCAATTTCTCCACCGATTGCTCCACCAATTGCTCCACCAAACATGGCACCAAACATGGCATCAAACATGGCACCAAACATGGCTCCAAACATGGCATCAAACATGGCACTAAACATGCAAGCATGTTTGGTGGAAGTTTGACAATTTTTATTTTTAATTTTATTAATTTTATTTTATATTTTGAAAATGACTATAGTAATTACTCAAAATATACTGAATTGTTCATCAATTTCGGCCTTCCACACTTTAGAATTTGAAAATTATTAAATCTTAAAAGTTGTAGATCTTTGGGTCTTCTTTAATCTGAAACTTGAATCAGCTCAATCGGATATCGGATGACAAAGTTATGGCCAAAATATGAAATATGCGCAAAACTGGAATTTAGGACTGCACTTCGTGACGCGTACAGTAAATTTTCGTTTTTGACATTTTTTCCTCCGAATTTCATCATTTTAGCCCCGAGTTGATTCCATTAAGTCCCAATATTATTTTTATCTACAAAATAAATAAAAATATATCAAAACGTTCATAAAACTTGAGAAACTATACAAAATATTAGGTTAAATGAGTGGAAAATAGTGATATAAATATCACTCATCAAAAGCCGCTCGTGAATTATTTCTAAGTTAATTCGTTCGCCCGAATTAAAATCCAATTTTAATTCCGTTATGAAATCTAATTTCATTTAATATATCAAATATATTATTTAATCGATTAATTCAAAATTAATCGTTCTCTCTCTTCTGTTGAATTTTATCCCAGATAAATTCTTGTCGTAATTAATCCCAAATTAATTTTCTCTCTCTTCTAATTAATCACAGATTAATTATATTTGAGTCATACGTCATCAGTGTATCTTCGGGAAGTGACCCATGAGATCTCTTGATATGTTGGCAGTAAATCCGGTTGTCAAACTATTAGAATACGTGCGTACCCAGTACCACGCTTTTACCGATTTACAAGACATGGTTGGCTTCTAGCAAAGCCCCGTGCCTACCCAATTCTCCAGAAATATTCTTTAAGGAATATATAATCTTTATCAGGCGTAGTATACGTAGTATTGCGTATTGCGATCCAGTATTGGATGTCACATGCAAGGCCTGGGGCTGGAATAATGTCTGTCCCATACAAAGCATATATCGGATCACAAGCAACTAGTCTCTTTAATCAAATAATCATGACCTTGTCATATTATCCCGATAGTTGCAACACATTAGAGTACCAGTTTTGTATCCCTGTGTGATCATTATCTCCATATGACTGAAGTGATACTTCCGTCTTGACATCACACCCAATACACTACGATTCTCAATAAACCCAGAAGAGGCGTACACAGAACCTGTTAAAGTCTCGGACGACCAAAACCAAAGCGTATTGATTGTCGCAATACTAGCGATGCAAGTCTCAGGTTAAGACTAAATACACCTACCCTGAATAGGATTCCCATAGACACATAGTCATACTACCAATGGGATTCCGAGGGGTCTATCCAGAGTGAAGCTGTTCTCGTACCATTGGTAAACACAACCTCCTATCACACTTGCATAAGTATCCAATACTTAAATATATGAGAACTATGTTGTTATGCTCCCACAATGCGCACAAGTGAAATACTAGTCTATTCCGCATTATCGATGTCCAGTCTCGATAATACTACGACTAGGGATATTTAATGATTAAACCTTAGTGGATTGATACTGTCTCATATCTTATAATCCGAAACTAATCATAAGGACTTTTATCATTTTATATTTAAGTAATCTAATTACAAAATGATAAAATAGCAATTTCTATTGTCACATAGTTAATTTGTACAAAAATCACAATGTCTTTTACAAATAGTGACGCTATGGGTCATAATTGTCCAACATCGGTCCCCATATCGGTATCCATACTTATGAGCCCAATGCTTTTGCATGCTCAGGGGAACCGGTGAGGACCATACTGGTCCCAACCGATATATTCACACATTAATATAGTCGTTGAGAGCCGTTGTTTTGCCAGACCGATATACCAGTGTTTGGAAACCAGCATATCGATCTTAGACAGACAAGTTGGGGCAGTTTTCATTTTACTATAAATTGAGCCCCAATTTCATTTTTGCAACTAATCATACACCTTAGAATTTATCCTAAGGCAAAAAACAGAGAATTTTATAAACATTCATAATTATACACTCTCATACATCAAACTCACACACTACATCTTCATACTCATTATTAGTGAGCTTAGAACACTTGAGTAAGCAACTCACATATTGAATCTTCATTATCTTTATGAGTGCTCAAATGTATTTTTAAATCCTTCTTATCAAACACTTGTAATAAATGTTCGTGAGTAAGCCTACGTATAAAACCCATTGTAGTGGTTTTTGAGTAAGCCTATATCTAAAACTAATTGTAAGAGGTTTAGAGTGAACCTAATGTGTAAAACTCTTGGTTGCAGGTGAGTCACGGAAAACTCAGTTGATAGTGGAAATCTTTAATCGTGGCTTGGGGGAGTGGATGTAGGTATTGCTGGCTGAACCACCATAAATTACGATGTTATTTTCTCTATCCCTAACTCGTTACTTATTGCAAGCTTTTACTTACATAAATATTTTTGGTGTAGGAACTTACATATAGTTGATATATTGAAATAGAAAAAATCGACCTAAGCTAAATTGGTAAAACTAGATAAAATCATTAAAGATTTTAAATTTCGCATTTTTAAAGATACAACAATCCAACCCCCATCTTGGGATTATAGAGTTTGGCTGTTGTAGTGCTTGTAGGTAATTTCAATTAGTATCAGAGCGAGGTTTTCTCAATAAATACTTAAACGTCCGATAATAGATCATAGCCTCTACAAGCAACTCATCAAATCTTAACGAGGGATTCTCAACAACTAGACCTCCCTTCTACAACGGAACCAATTATAATTATTCGAAGATGAGAATGTTGAACAACCTTCTAGCGGTTGATGTGCAAACCTTCGAAGTGATCACACAAGGTACAAGAATGCCAATGAAATGGGATAGCAATGGTATAGAGATTCATAAGCCATATTTAGAATGGACTGATGAGGATTTCAAGCAAGCCTCACAAAATTCTAAGGCAATCAACCAACTTATTTATGCTATTGATCGGATTCAGATTAACAAGCTTTCGAAGTTTGGAAAAGCACATGAGTTATGGAAGTTTTTGGAAATGGTCAATGAAGGCACAAGCTAAGTGAATGAGTCAAAAATCAGCTAATTCATGTGTGAGTTAGATAGCTTCAAAATAGAAGTCGATAAAGAAATTGATATCATAATTTCGAGGTTTACAATCATTATAAACCATGTAGGTGCTCTAGCGAAAATCATTGGACCGAATGATCAAGTGAAGAAAATTCTTAGATCACTCCCTAAGGAATACATAAGTTATACTTCCTCCATCAAAGAAGCAAACGATATGAACACCTTGAAGTTGAATGACTTGGTGGGAAAATTATTGGAATATGATATGGAAATCAAAATGGACCAAAGGGAAGAAGAAGAAAAGAAAAATAAAAGATTAGTTACTAAGTCATTTGTGGAAAAATTAGATGATGTTAGTTCAAGTAATGAAGAAGAAGATAGTGATGATGAATTGGCACATATGATCAATAAATTCAAAAAGTTCCTCAAATCCGAAATGCTTAAAGGAAAATCAAGGATGGATGAGAAGAAAGAAGAAAAAAGGTCGTGGAAGCACGAGAAATTAATTTGCTATGAATGTGAAAAATCGGGTCATATAGCTACCGATTTCCCACTAAGGAAACTCAAATAAAAATACAAGAAGAAGGCAATGCTAGCAACTTGGAACGATAGAAACTCCAGTTCATCCAAGGAAGAAATTAAAGAAAGAACAAATCTCGCCTTTATGGCAATCGAGGATGATGACTTCTTCTTTGAAAGAGAAGAAGAAAAGGTTCATAACTTTCTTGAATATAATGAATTACTTGATGCTTTTAATGAATTACATGAGTTATTTGAATTGCTTCAAAAGAAAAAGAAAATGACTAAAAATGAGCATTCATTACTAATAAATGTCCATGCATCAATTGTTTAGAAAAAGAAATTGCATGTTTAAAAGATGAAAAGCTAAAACTTGAAAAGAGCATATCTAACATGCCATCTAGCTCAAAAACATGTTATTGCGAATCTATTTTGAATGAAAATGTTGCATTAAATAAAAAGGTTAGAGATTTGCATAATATTGTAGCAAAATTCACATTGGCAGAGAAAAACTTCAATATGATAATTGGATCCCAAAAATATGCTTATGAAAGATAAGGATTATGATATAGGTCTTACATCAAAAGAAAAATTTTGAAGAACTATTTTATAAAGGCATCTAGTTCTCATGCAAATATTACTATTAATGAAAATATCATATGTCATGCATGCAGTAAGAAAGGTCACAAAATTTTTGAGTGCATGAAAAAAATGAAAAAGTAAATGCATGGATTCCTCCATGGACCCAAGAAATGTTGGGTACCAAAATACACTTAAATAATTTTGTAAGGGGAGCTTTGGGAATGGTCAATCAATGAGAAATGAAATTGATCCTAAAGACTTAAAAGAGATGAGGGAATAGCTCAACAAAGAAAGAATATCAAAATCCTAAAAAATAAATTTGGATAATTGGTGGATTTGTGACCTAATGACAATAGTAATAGGTAAAATCCGTATTTGCGGAAACATTGCTACTGTTTCCTCCAATATGTACACTTATTTCAATAAATTTGAATTTGATCTTAATTTTAAACATGCAAGTAATTAGGCACTATTGAATTATATAAATGAAATATGGTTTGATTGTCAGTTTATAAGTATTGAGTGATATTATGCATAATGTGCTTCATTGGATATGAATTATTTATTTTAAGTATAAATGGATCTCATTTAGTTGATAAATAATTTGTGTGATTCATTAAAAATGCTTAAAAATTATTTTTAGGGCCATTTTGTTGAAAAATCGATGCGATTCTCCTTCGCGACCCTTCTGAGACCAGAATACCGATCTAGGATCGGTCTGGCTGTGGGCTTACCGATCTGTGATACTAGCATACTGGTCATTAGACCAGTATTTGGGTTTTAAAATGCCAGACACATTTTTCTTCGTCATTTTCATCTTTAAATCACTCCAATCTCTCTCAAATTTGGTCATTCATCATCCATACTCATCCTAAGGCAATCTCGTCCCTGTATAGTAATCTTTGGTTATCATTTCGCTTTATTACTCGTTAATCTCTTAGATTCCCATTTTTTTAGGTTTTAAAACCCTAGAAATAGATTTGTTAGATTCAGTATTTTTAGGTTATTTTTGGTAAAATTTCTTTTTCAAAATCACTCTAAGACGTGTTTAGCGCAAATATCCATCACGTTTTTTGCATCAATCACATTATTTTTTAAAAACCCTAAAACTTGGCTCATTTTGCATAAAAATCCCAGAATTTTGTAATTTTTACAAAATGAACCCTGAGCTTGATCTTGAAAGGTATTTTCAAAATGATCATCAAAAGAGACGTTATATTGAATTTAATAAACAAACGTGCTTTCAAAACCTTATTTTTATAATCCCGTAGATTTGACCGATTTTCCGTTCCACTCAATTCTTCAATGTCATGAACTTTCTCCCTTTTGTCAAATGTGTGATCTCATCTATCCAGACCTTGTCAAAGTATTTTACACCAACATGGAGTTCCCTATTATTTTTTGGAGCTTTTAAGACTACGGTCAACGGAATTCACTTCACAGTCACTCCCAACACTGTTAACCGTCTCCTTCGAACCTCAAATAACAGACCTATTTGTGCCTCCTCACAAACAGCTTTCTGTCAACTTGAGTGCATCTCTAGAGCCAAAGTTATGGAATTTGTGAAGAGAGACACCCTTGTCCCTCATCCATATCTGGATGTCAATGTTCTTAAAAAGGTTGACTTAGTCTTTAATATGTAAGTTCTCACATAAATCATCCAATGTATTATCTTGCCACGTAAAAGCCATATTGATACTACTAATCTTTTTAGATATCTTGATCGTGGGATCCCTCGAGCTAGACCTACCCATAGACATAGGGTTTCTGGTTTGTCAGTACATGCAAACCGCCCGTTCTCATCCCCAACATAGTCTCCCTTACGACTCTATGATCTCCCAACTTCTCCAAAAATATCATGTTCAAATCAGCCTGGATGAGCCTACATTCATTGTCACTCTTCACCAAAAAATTACTTTAGCAACATTTCATGCTAAACAATGGGAGAAAGTTGACTGCGTCTGGCGTATAAAGGTCAAGACCAAAGCTTTAGAAGCCTCCACTTCCAAAAGACCAAGAAAGATTAGTGTCGCTGTTCTAATGAGGAAGCTTGCAGCAGTTGAGGCAGCAGGACCTTTGCATTCTAGACCATCTACGGACGATCAGCACAACCTTGTCATGGCTAGATTTGATTTTATAGCTGACAGTCTAGGCACTTTCTCCATAAATATCACTCAGCTCTCCACTTCGTTCACTACCTTCAGCACTCGAGTAGAACAATGCCTAGACTCCATGGAAAAGAAGATCAATTCACTTACTACAGATCTCTAGCTTATCGATATGGCCTACATTGTTCTTTAAATATTTTTGATGTATTTTGGATTTTTATATGATTGTTCATGTTTTTTACTACTTATGACTCTTTTTGAATGAAATGACTATTTCCTTAATTTGAGTAATTGATGTTCTATGAATGGTTTTTATATTACATGTCATATTATGTATTTTACATATCTATATTGATATCTCATTAAGCTTATTTTTGCTTCTCCAATCTTTTTGATAATGTCAAATGGGGAGAAATCATACCAATGAGATTAAAACTTGGGTTACCTTCACCCTTGTATTAAGGGGGAGCAATTTTATATTAATGTGTTTTTCTAAGTGTTATAGAGTTATTGGAGACACACATTGAGGGGGAGATTGAGGGGGAGCAAAATCGTCAATAATTTGGATGCCCAAAACTTCACAAGTTGTAAAGGTTGCCATCATCAAAAAGGGGGAGATTGTTAGCGACATATTCCAATGATAAATTTTGATGACGCAACACTAGAAGTCTTCAAGGCACATTAGTGAGACATTACAAAAAGATGTCGAAGCACATTGGTGGTGAAGAGCGATTAATGTGAATATTAGCGGCAAATCAAAGAAAATTTTGCTAAGTCTTAGCATAGAGATCTAATTGTAAAGTGAAATGTTTACTTAAATATATAAGCTCATGGGACGCATGCACATTCATATAGATGCATTAAGGTCATGTGCAAAATATTTTAAACCTTCAAATCCTGTATTTTATACTGAGATCGGCATACCAGTCTCATACCGGTGGACCTGCTATGTTTGCATGATCTCTGGAACCGGTACACATCATACCGCTCACATACCAGTCTACCAGACCAGTCTTCCTGAATATTTCATAGCCACTTGAACCGACATGCATCATACCGGTTACTATACCAGTGAGCCTAACATTTGCCTACATACTGGAACCGGCACAGACCATACCGATCCTCATATCGGTATCCATACCGCTGAGTCTTATACTTTTGCATGCTCACTGGAACTAGTGAAGATCATACCTATCCAAATACCGGTGACAATACCAGTCCCAACGGATATATTCAAATGGTCATATAGCCGTTGATTTGCCAGACCGGCATATCGGTCTCAGACAGACAAGTTGAGGCAGTTTTCATTTTACAATAAATTGAGCCCCAATTTCATTTTTACAACTGATCTTACACCTTCATAGAATTTATTCTAAGGCAAAAAAAAACAGAGAGTTTTATAAACCCTCATAGTTATACACTCTCATACATCAAGCTCATATATTTCACCTTTATACTCATTAATAATGAGCTTAGAGCATTTGTGTAAGCAGCTAACACATTGAATCTTCATTATCTTTGTGAGTGTTCAAGTGTATTTGTAAATTTTTCTTATCAAACAATTGTTGTAAGGTTCGTGAGCGAGCCTATATATAAAACTCATTGTAGAGGTTTTTGAGTGAGTCTATATCTAAAACTCATTGTAGGAGATTTAGAATAAAACTAGTGTGTAAAACTCTTTGTTGCGAGTGAGCCACGGAAAACTCGGTTGATCGTGGAAATATTCAAGCGCAGCTTGGGGGAGTGGACGTAGGCATTGTTGGCCGAACCACTATAAATTACAATGTTATTTTCTCAATCCCTAACTCTTTACTTATTGCAAGCTTTTATTTACGTATGTGTTTATTGTGTAGAAACTTGCATATAAGTGATATATTGAAATAGAGAAAATCGACCTAAGCTAAATAGGTAAAACTAGATAAAATCGGTAAAGATTTTAAATTGCGCATTATTAGACAATAACTCAATTCACCCCATCTTGGAAATATAGAGTTTAGTTGTTGTAGTGCTTAGAGGTAAATTCATTGGGTACTCATTAGAGATGGTAATTTTTCAAAGCCGGGTTTGACAAAAGAATATGACAGATGAGATTTAATATCACACAATATCTTTAACAGAGAGATGATTAATTAGAAACCAAACGCCCACAATTTACAATTACACTGCCAACTTGTTAGGGTTGGTGCTCGGAGTGCCAATTCGGATCGTATTTATGTATGATTCATATATACGAACAATTAATTTTTCCATAATATTACTTATTTAATGATAGCACCTCTTGTCTTTTATACATATATTCGATCTAATTAGGATTGGATATTCAATTACGATTGGATCGAAACTGAATATGGTTTAGTGAAAAATGTATATTAGACAAAGACCCTAGGATTTATAATGTAGTACGCAGTTACAATGTAATTTGTAATTGACATTGGGATGCGTCACTATAAGTTGTATATCCTTAAATAAAGTTTCTGGTCAAGATTTACTAACACGGGTCGGTTAGTAAAATCCGCTGAGACCAGTACATGTCGTATACTGTGACTAGGTTTGATGTCCCAATGAACCATGAGTCTCGGGAGACTCGTATAGACATGTAGGTGTTTATTTGATAAACACTGAACGGCTCACTGAAGATTTCCTAATAGATGGTACACCAACGTCAATAGGAATCTTCTCGAGTTGAGCGATCATAGTCGTCCTTCGACTTGAGATACCACAATAGGATATATGAGTTATCCTCCAAACTTTGATGGCAGTCACATCACCGATCTATTCAGATCAGACCTCCGTCTGTTCGTTGGGTGTGGACTGATGCTCATGATATCTAGTGCGTATCAAGATAGAATCTGTCAGTCTTGTGTACAGGGCATAAGCATCCTACACGTGTTTGCAATCTAGTAAGTCCATAACCGTGGTATAACTTTGGAAATCAGTTCTGATTGTTATTTAGAGATCGTAAATTGAATGTCGACTATATTACACTAAACGGATTTGACATTTTTATCTATATCCCAAGTATAATATGAATAGCCTATGACGGAAGGATTATATGTATGCAATGACCTCGACTTACATAGGTTAGCGAGATTATCTGTGGTCGTCATAATTCATAAGTGGGTGAATTATGGACACGAAATTAGATTTCGTAACGGATAAACCTAAATTTAGATAGTCCCACAATATGAAGTGTACTCGTTGAGCACTTGGGCAACGCGTTGTGAATAATACAGATTATTCATAAAACTTCATCGGATTAAATGAGTTAATTCGAATCGTTTAATCGGTTAAACAATAACACATGCATTAGGGGATTTTGGTCATTTAATAATTATTATGTATTTGTATTTGATACATAATTTGATTAGATACACATTAATTAATTATCAAATGATTTTTTGACACATGTCATGAATATATGTATTTGTTATTTAATGTAAATAAAAATACATATATAATAATAATTATATTAATTAATTATTTAGATATTTAATTGTTAAATATTTGAATTGTTAAATAATATCTATATTTCATAAATGTTATGAAATATGTTTAATAATTATTGGAACACATGACATGATTTAACTAAACTTTATGTGTGCAATTATGATTGGTTAACATAAATTTTAATATATTTAATTGATTTAAATTGGCAAAATGACCAATATAGCCCCATAAGTCGGTCATGGCTTTAAAAAAAAGGGAAATTTTATTTTCTTCATTCTTTTAACCCACATGGACGATCCTTACCTCTTCTAAAAGCTCTCAAATAGTTCTAGATGATTCAAGGAGAAAAGGAAGGAAAAATCAAGAAAAATGCTTAGGAAACTTAGAGATTAAACATAATCTTCAATTCCCTTAAGCTTTTGAAAGTAAGTTTCATGTTCTTGATTATCTAGTTTGATCTTAGGGTTTCTTCCTTTTATAGATTTGGGGCTTTTGGTGTTGGAGGATGGATTTGGAAGTGAAATGCATGTGTGAAGTTGATTTGGTTAATATTATTGTAATATTAGTCCAATTTGTTCATTTGATGATATGTTTCAATTCTAGAGTGTTATGACCACTCTTATAATGCCTAGAATTATTCTTGGGTGGTTTATGTGTGGTGACTTTGATTGGTGTTTTGATTAATTGGATTAATCTTGAAAAATTGGATTTAAAGCATGAAAAAATTGATAATTATAGCTTCTGGATCAGATATGGAAATATTGTTCATATGGTGATGAAAATAATGTCTTATGAATGTATTGAATGTGTTTTGGATGTTGGAACAATTTCTGGAAATTGTTTCGGAGTTGAAGTAAACGAAAACGGCGAAAAACGGCGTTACCGGGTGACTTTTGAGCCAACCGGGTGACGGCTGTCCAAACTGTGAACTTGTCACTGTTCGGGCAGCCCATGAACTGCCCTAACACTTTTGGGGCTGACCTGGGCAGTCCCCACAAGTGTTGGGTGGTCGGTTTGGTCAAAAAACACGTTTTAAGCCATTTTACGGAAAAACATTTTCGTAAAAGTTTCGCGACGTTTCATAGTTGTTTATGTCATTATTTGATATCAAATAAACATGTTTAGGTGAAACATGAATAAATTATTCATATTAGATATTGAATAATTTATTCGGCAATTTTAAAAGTTTTAAAATTACGATTTCGCTCGAACAGCGCTTCCACCGCGCCCTTTGCCCAAAACCCCAACAAAAATGGTATCTGAGCAGGTCTGATCCTTCATCCATTACATTTTTCATGTTTGATATATGATATATAATCCAATTTTGATGTTAACACATGCATGTAATTTAGATATTTCTTGACTTTTCGGTTATACTCTAACGGGAAACGTAACAAAAATTTAATGGTTGAGTTAAGTTATGTTTTGTAAGGTAGAATTAAACTGTTAGGAAATTGATCTAGATTGAAATTTTGCATTTGATGTAGAGTAAAGCTTTCTTGAGGAATATCCCTGCTTAAATAAGGCAGTAAAGTGACATGTATTGGATGCATGTTTCTTGTTTCGTCTTGTCAATACGGTTTATGGGTATCTTTCTATGGCTGCTTCCGAGATCGTGCCAAAGCAGTGAGGGTGTAGTTGATAAAATTTTATCGATGCCGGATGCATATTTGATACTAGAAAAATTTAAGTGAAAGTGGAAATCCTGAACGTGCCAAAATTTTCAGGACTACATCAGTAGCTTGAGTTTGTCATTGATAAGTGAAGCCTTGATACGCCTCCTTGTGAACGTGCCTAAGCAGTCATAACGAGAAACGGTCAGGACCAAAATCCGGAGTCACAGTGAGTGTGATTGACAATGAGTTATCTACCGAATGAATATATGTAGGCGAGATCGTGTCAAAGCTGTGAGTTGAAATATATTCATGAGGTCCACCTCTCACTATGGAATTCAATTTAATTATTGAATTCCCATTTTTCGTTGGGATTACGGTATTATGTAAAGTAGTGGGAGACACTGCTGGGTTAAAAATCCATAACTAAGGCAGTGCGTAATTTTATGGAAATTGATGCTTTTGTTTTCCTTTATTTTATATTGTTAATAGAATTATACTTCTAATTCATTGCCTGCATATTACTTGAATATGTTTTCTGACTTCTCATATGATTGCGTATTTCTAGAATATGTTCTAGAATGTAATTAGACTTAGATATTGTTAGATTAGTTAAAACCATCGGGAACTGTTGTTCCGATTTTCTTGAAAATCAAGATGATTAGTGACTTAGTTACTAAGTCGTGATTAATAATCTAAATAGATATATGTTTTAGGATATAATTATCTAGAGAAAATAGTTTCTTGTACAGTAAGAATTGACACGAATCAGTTCATGTCTCGAGATTCTTGACTGGCATTAAAAAAACTCCATTAGGTATTTTGTTTATCTTATAGTAATGTTTCTTGGCTTTAGTGACTTTTAGATGTCATGTGTTTGACACAGTTTGCTAATCAATTATTTGCAATTGTTGTGAATAATTGAAGGCAAATTATAAAGCTTGAGAAAGGAGATGTGTATAGTTGTGTGATGAGTGGTAAAACTATCATTATTTCCCACTCATTTAACTTAATATTTTGTATAGTTTCTTGCTTTTTGTGAATATTTTGATGTGTTTTGTGTTATTTTATAGATAAATAAGTTTCAGGACATTCTGGAGGTGATTTGGAGTAAAACTGTGAAATTTGGTGAAATTTGGCAAAAAGGGTATTTTGGTAATTTTGGGCATCTCGACACCGAAACCCTTGGTATCCCGACCTCTAACGTGCACCGGAGACTGCTAATATGCGCCAGGTCAACAAGTCAAACTTGTAAAGTTTGACTTTGCTAACGTGCATCATGCCACGTGTCCTCATCACAAGCAATCTGCTAACGTGCACCGCATGCCACGTGTCAAAAATTCAACGAGCTGTTTTTTTTAGCCACCATGCCACGTGTCGAAAATTCAGCGATTAAAAAAAATCAGAAAAATAATAATAAAGAATTGGATTTTTTTTGCCTATAAATTGAGTTGGATTTCTTAAGTTTCAAATGTACCTCATCCTCTGAAATCCTTATAAATAAATTGAGAGTTCTCTTCTTTAGTTTCTTTTATTCAGTATTATTTACGTTTGTAGTAGTAATTCTCTTCTATAAATAGTAGTTTTCATTCATCCATGAGGAGCTAACTTCTCCATGCTGAGGTAAAAAGGTAATTCTTTTACTTTTGCTATTTAGATTAATCTCCCTTAAATTATATTATATAAACTATTTAAAACCTGAATTAATAAAGGATACCGCCATTCCGGACAGTTGGTTATTCAATTTAAATTGGTTAAACCTGACTTAATGAGGATACCGCCATACTGGACGGTTGGTTTAAGTTTATATTTCTGTTCCGCCTTTGGCTGATATATTTGAATTTGACTTAATCAGGATAACGCCATTCCGGACGGTTGATTTAAAATATCACAAGATTATATATATTATTTTATGGGAGATATCTAAATAGTGAATAGTAGAAGTTAATTCATTTTACCTTAGCATTTCTTTTTATTATTTTTCAGTAATTTCATTTTATGTCTTTTAAGTTTATATCAGCTTTAGCTATTGTTGTAACTAAATTAAATATCTAGGGTTGTGATAAAATCTAATATCACCGGTTTTAAAAAGGGTTATATTATAGTTTGGGTAATTAAAGAGTTATTTGTTGAGTCATAATCTTAATGCCTTTTTATTAACTGATCACTAATAAAATTGAATAGATAAACCTAAAATGAACTAGACATAGGGACTTTAAGTTTAATAAATAAATAAAGTTTCAGGACATTATGGAGGTGATTTGGAGCAAAACTGTGAAATTTGGCAAAATGGTATTTTGGTAATTTTGGGCGTCCCAACACAAAGGGTATTTTGGTAATTTTGGGCATCCCGACCTCTAACGTGCACCAGAGACTGCTAATATGCGCCAGGTCAACAAGTCAAAGTTTCCAAGTTTGACTTTGCTAACTTGCATCATGCCACGTGTCATCATCACAAGCAATCTGCTAACGTGCACCGCATGCCACGTGTCTAAAATTCAACAAGCCGTTTTTTTTTAGCCACCATGCCACGTGTCAAAAATTCAGCGATCCAAAAATAATAATAATAAAAAAAAAATCAGAAAAATAATAATAAAAAATTGAATTTTTTTGCCTATAAATTGAGTTCAAATTTCTTAGTTTCAATGTACCAAAATCCTATGAAATACTTATATAAAAGAGAGTTCTTCTTATTTTCTTCTTATATTCAATTTTATTTATGCTTTGTAGTAGTAATTTTATCCATCCATGAGGGGGTAACTTCTCTATGGTGAGGTAATAAGGTAATTCTTTTACTTTTGCTTTTTAGATTAATCTCCCTTAAAATATAATATATAAACTATTTAAAACCTGAATTAATAAAAAGATACCGCCATTCTAGGTCGGTTGATTATTCAATTTAAACTGGTTAAACCTGACTTAATGAGGATACCGCCATTCTAGGTCGGTTGATTTAATTTAGTTCCGCCTTATGGCTGATATATTTGAATTTGACTTAATCAGGATACCGCCATTCCGGACGGTTGGTTTAAAATATCACAAGTATATATATTATTATTTCATGGGAGATATCTAAATAGTATATAGTAGAAGTTATTTCCTTTTACCTTAGCATTTCATTTCTTTTTATTGCAATTCATTATTCTACAATTACTTTTCAGCAATTTCATTTTATGTCTTTCAAGTTTTTATCAGCTTTAGCTATGTATTGTAACTAAGTTAAATATCTAGGGTTGTGATAAAATCTAATATCACTGGTTTTAAAAAGGGTTAGATTATAGTTTGGGTAATTAAAGATTATTTGTTGAGTCATAATCTTTAAGCCTTTTTATTAACTGTCCATTAATAAAATTGATTAGTTAAACTAAAATTAACTAGACATAGAGACTTTAAGTTTAAAAACCTTATATTCAACAACCCACGATCTTCTTTAAGGATAGATAAACCTTTAATAGATTTCCTTACAGGATAGGAATATACCTGTTGGGCCGGGGTAATCATAATTGGAATTCAAACTTAATGAATCTAGGTAATTTGGTTGACATAGACATATGATTCAATTGAATTAAACTAGGTATTTGTAAATGACCATCGGAAGAGGCTTTTACATAATTTAATATTCCAGATTAATAAATCAATATTTACCCAACTATGATTTAACTACTTCATCTTTTAATTAATATTGGAAGAATTCACAACCCTAGATAGTTTTAATTCTCATTAATATACTCTCAATTTCTTTTACTTGTTTTAAATTTAGAATCATCATTATCTTTTCAAACAACTTGTTAGATATTAGTAATCACTTGACCTCATAAAATTAATAGAATAGATATTAAGTCCTTGTGGGATCGATACTTTTTATACTACTTGAACGATACGTGCGCTTGCGTTATACGTGTGTGATTACGCCGGTCAAGTTTTTGGCATCATTGTGTATAGAGAATATTGATTCTCACAATACAACAATTGTAGGTATTGGATACCAGATCTCCCATCTAGTTATTTAAAATAATGTTTAATGATTGTTTTGATATTTAATATCAGAACTTGCGACTATTGGATAGTTACTTGTTCTATATAAACAGTCTTTAAATATTTTAATACGACTAGTAGTGTCATTGATCAAAAGATAAATATTAAGAAAAATATTCGGTTAATTAAATAACTTAGAACAGTATTTTATGAGATTTTATCACATAAGCATTAGATGATTATTCCGTATGGTAAATGATGGTCTGATACAAGATCACACCATATATCCTTATCTATTTAATGAATATTGTATTCAGGATGTGATTAAATCTCATTTAACCAATGATTGTCATTAGACTACATATTTATTAAATTAATACATTAGATGTATATAGTTTAATGAATTATAAATTGCCTTAGATAGTTTTCTTTACTTCGTAACTTAGTTAATGAATTGTCATGACTTAGTTGCGTGTTTCTAAGAATATATATATATTGAACATCTTGAATGGTTCGAGAACTTTCAATATGTTTTGACTGGTTCAAAGTTATTCTATTTGAAGTGTTGGAAACTATATCTTTAAAATTCATTGTGAGTCTTTGAATTGTTCAAGGATGTTTGATATGATGAAATATATGAATTTATGGCAATTAGTTCTAAAGGTATTTAATAAATGTGATTCTTACTCAATATTATTCTTCTACCATTCCATCATGATGGAATTGGTCAGTGGGAGAAATCGAATCTTATATGATTTGATTCGTTTGATATTGAGTGTTACCGAATTAGTTTCAATACTCTTTGGGGTATGCTGCAGTTACACTAATTCATCCTTTTAATTACTGTTCCATTAGTTTCTACAGTTCGTATATGATATATATAGGTAGAAAATTTGAATCTTGAAAAGTTTGAGATTTGAATCTTTCTTTTGTATAATGGTTATATAATTGAAAGTACTTGCGCCTCAGAGGTAAAAGTAAGTTCTATCATTTATTCTATTTGATAGAATATTGTATTCTATTTGATAGAATATCTTTTCTACGATTCCGAATAATAAAATTGTTTTATTACTTGGTGTGTAACATTAGATGTTGACGATTGTAGAAAAGACTGTTGTAAATTCTTCAATTATTTATTGTATGGATGGAGGAGGGACATGTCCCTTGGATGGTATCTTGTAGGGACATGTCCTCCAATTGATAATAAACATGATATAGGCTCCAAGGGGTGCATGGGAGGGGTATAACCTTTTGGAGGGTTGTACCCCAACCCAAAGGGTGCCCTTCCATGTCTTTTTAAGGGGGCTTCCTTGTTTATTTTCATATAACAGCAACATCCGAATTTAGAGTCACAATTTTCATTGTTTTCCTGTGAGAGAGTTCCACCATATTCCAAGTTCAAACACTTGTTAAGGAGTGCTCCTTGAACAAAAAGTATCCAAGGAATCCTGGGAGAACATTGGTCATTTCGAATCCGTAAATCACCAAAGACTAGGCTAATAAGTTCGTAAAGAAAGAGACATCTCAACTTGGATTTGTCATCACAATTTCCAGGTTTTTATTAAGTTTCCAAGTTTTAGGGTTTTCATAGTATAATTGAATTTTTCTGGTTTTAATCTGTTTGGTTGCATATTAGTTACTGTTTAATGACACAAATATAACCAACAATCTTAAGAACTTATTACTAGTGTTGTTAGATAGTAAATCGCATGCGTAGTTAAGAAAATTTTTGGAAAAATATTGTATGTGCATGAAAAATACGTAAGGCGTTCGAAAGCCCGACGAACGTGAAGGCAAAAATCTGAAAATTAGTAAGAACGTTCGAACGCGTCTTCAAACGCAACTCGAACGCAAGCCTTCCACCTAAGAACGTTCGAATGCGTATTCAAACGCAAATTGAACTCAAACCTTCTGACTTATTTCGTTCGAACGCGTCCTAAACGCAACTCGAACGCAAACTCTCTGGAATTATTTCGTTTGAACGCATCCTAAACGCAACTCGAACTCAAACTCTCTGGAATTAATCTGTTCAAACGTGTTTTCAAACGCAAAACGAACGTACACACACTGGTCAGGCTCGTTCGAACGTAGATACGAATGTGACACTAACAAATCTGTCATGGGATTGTTATAAACTACAATTATTTATTTAGTAAATCATATACTGAATCACATTAAATCTTGGTGGTATAGATTTAAATTATTATTAGGGTGTTCAATTATCACAAGCATACACTTAGTGATAAAGTTGAAACTTAATTGTGTGTTGCATAGTTGGTTGAGAATTTAAGGTGTGATCATACATAAGTACTTCCATCCAATCTTGAATGACACATACACATATATCTACACATATCGAATATTGTATTGTAATTCATAAGTGTAATACTGGGTTTGAATTGCTAAGAGATCCTATTAAAAAAATGTTTAAAGAATATTTTGTCAAAAAGACGATAAAAGCCTAAGTGGTCAGGGATTTAAGTGGTTACTTCGGACCCCCCTCGTCATGTGGGAATATTCGTTTATTCATTTTTCTAAAGAATCTTTAGTTGAAATTCAAGGACTTGTGTTTATTGAAACCACCATCCAATAGAACAACAAGTGGTTACTTAGTATATCATTTTGAACAAGATCATTTGTTGATCGTTGTGTAATTTGTCTTTTGTAGACTAATTGACCCCTATTGGTTTTGTCAGTTACAAATGGCTAGCAGAAACCATCACAGTATCGGTCTCCCATCGAGAAAAGCCGAAGAAGTTTGGTGGGGCAAACTTTAAACAGTGGCAAAGCAAAATGCTGTTCTACCTGACAACTCTCTAGTTGGCTAATTTCCTTACCCTGTACAATGTGTACCAAGGCATGTCTTCTGCGAAGATTCTCTGGGAATCTCATAAGAAGAAATACAAAATTGAGGATTTCGGACAAAAGAAATTTATCGTGGGTAGGTTCTTGGACTACAAGATGGTAGATTCAAGGACGGTGATGTCTCAGTTGAGTGAACTGCAGTTGATCATTCATGAAATGTTGGATGAGGGTATGAAACTCTGTGAGATGTTTCAGGTTGCCACAATTATTGAAAAGTTGCCTTCATCATGGAAGGACTTCAGGAGCTATCTGAAACACAAGAATAAACAGATGAGCCTTGAAGACCTTAGTGTTCGATTGAGAATCGAGGAGGACAACAGGATGTCTGAGAAGGCCAGCTACAAGACTATGGAGTCTAAGGCCAATATCATTGAGGGTGTGAAGGGTAGCAAGAAGAGAAATAACAGTGGAGCTTATTCTTCCCAAGCAAACAAGAAGTTTAAAGAGAAGTGCTACAACTGTGGAAAGAGCGGTCATATGGCAAAGGACTGCAGAAATAAGAAGTCTCAGGACAAGGGTAAGAAAAAGAAGAATGAGGCCCATGTCACTAAAGATGAGCAGCTGACTGATGAGATCACAGAGATGGACCTATGAGCAGTGGTAACCGAAGCCAACATAGTTGGAAATCCGAGAGAATGGTGGGTAGACACTGGGGCTACTCGTCATATCTATGCAGATAGCAAGATGTTTTCCTTATATCAGAAGGTCGATGACGGTGATCATTTGACAATGGGAAACTCGTCCAACTCTCAAGTGGAAGGACAAAGCACAGTGGTTCTGAAGATGACATCCGGAAAGGAGCTTACATTGAAGAATGTATTGCATGTTCCAGATATTCGGAAGAATTTAGTCTCGGGCTCTGTCCTTAGCAAGGCTGGTTTTAAGCTTGTATTTGTTTCTGATAAATTTGTATTGACTAAGAATGATATGTATGTAGGAAAATGATACCTCACCGAGGATCTTTTCAAACTCAATGTAATGACTGTCAATCGTGCTATTAATAAAGCTAGTACTTCTGCTAATATTATTGAGTCACAAAATGTATGGCATGGGAGGTTAGGACATGTTAATTATGATACAATGCGTAAATTAATTAACATGGACCTTATACCTAAATTTATAATTGATAGCCAACATAAGTGTGAGGCATGTATTGAAGAAAAAATGCATAGAACATCATTTCATTCCATAGAACGCAGTTCTAAACCCTTGGAACTTGTACACACTGACGTGTGTGATATGAATGTTGTGCAAACAAGAGGCGGTAAAAAGTACTTTGTCACTTTTATCGATGATAGCAAAAGATTCTGTTATGTGTATTTGCTGAGAAGCAAAGATTAAGCTATTAAGAGATTTATACACTATAAGAAAGAATTTGAAAATCAACTTGGCAAGAAAACCAAAAGAATCAGAAGTGATAGAGGTGGTGAATATGTTTCACCATTCAGTGAATATTGTTCTCTACACGGAATTATTCACGAAATCAGTGCTCCATATTCTCCTCAACAAAATGGGATTTTTGAGCGCAAAAACCAAACGTTGAAGGAAATGATGAACGTCATGTTGACAAGTTCTGGTTTACCCCAGAACTTGTGGGGGAAGCCTTGCTTTCCGTGAACTTCATTCTAAACAAGCTTCCTCACAAAAGATTGGACAAGACACCATATGAGTTGTGGAAGGCTCACGTACCTTCCTACAAATACCTAAAGTGTGAGGGTGTCTTGCCAAAATGGTGGTTCCTAAACCTAAGATGGTTAGAATATGACGTAAAACTGTTGACTGTATAATCATTAGATATGCTCGCAACAGTAGTGCGTATTGATTCTTGGTACACAAGTCTGAGATTCATGACATCAACCCGAATATGATAATTGATTCAAGGAATGTGACGTTTTTTGAAGAGACGTTTCCTTGCAAGGAAAGACAAAGAACCGAGTCTCTCAAAAGAATAATTGATACTGTCAAAGACAGTGATCAGGTTGACCAAGACTCTGATCAACGCGCAAACGTTGAGATAATCGAACCTAGACGTAGCAATAGAGCTAGAACGTCTAAGTCGTTTGGTCCCAATTTTCTGACATACTTTTTAGAAAATGAGCCTCAAAACTATAAAGAAGCTATGCACCTCTGTGGAAATAGGCTATTAACAGTGAGATTGATTCAATCCTGCAGAACCATACTTGGGAGTTGGTTGATCTTCCTCCAGGTTGTAAGCCACTGGGCTACAAATGGATATTCAAACGGAAGATGAAAATGGATGGATCAAAAGAGAAGTACAAGGCGAGGCTTGTCATAAAAGGTTATAGACAAAAAAAATGTCTTGATTACTTTGACACCTATTCACCAGTGACTCGAATCACATCGATAAGAATGCTCATTGCCATAACAGCTATAATTTGTCTTGAAATACATCAAATGGATGTAAAGACGACATTATTGAATGGTGAATTGGATGAAGAGATTTACATGGAACAACCAGAAGGGTTTAATATTCCTGGACAAGAACATAAGGTGTGCAAACTTGTAAAATCCTTGTATGGATTCAAACAAGCACCCAAACAATGGCATGAGAAATTTGACATAGAGATGTTGTCAAGTGGGTTCAAAACCAATGAGTGTGATAAGTGTGTGTACACCAAATCAACTCAAAAAGGATATGTCATTGTGTGTCTCTATGTAGACGATATGCTGATAATTGGTAGTAATCATGAAATTATTAAGTCTACCAAAAACATGTTATCCAACAGATTTGATATGAAAGATTTGGGAGTAGCTGATGTGATCCTAGGAATTACGATTTCTAGGACATCAGACTGATATATATTATCTCAGACTCATTACATTGAGAAGATACTTAAGAAAAATATCAAAGGGGATCTAAATGTGGCTATAACCCCTGTGGACCTAACTTTTCATCTATCAAAACATACTGGTTCAAATGTATCACAATTAGAGTATTCGAGAATCATCAGAAGTCTGATGTATCTCATGAATTATACACGACCTGATATCGCTCAAGTTGTTAACAGACTTAGCAGATATACATCAATCCAGGACATAACCACTGGAAAGCCATAGTAAGAGTTTTGAGGTATCTGAGAGAAAATTCAAAATATGGGCGACACTATGAGAGATATTATGCTGTTCTAGAGGGATACAGCGATGCTAACTGGATATATGATACAGTGGATTCAAAATCTACGAGTGGATTTATTTTCACACTTGGTAGTGCGGCCTGTTGGACAGTTATGACCCATTGCATCACTATTTGTACAGATCATGGTGTTGTTGTACAAATTAACTATGTGACAAAGGAAATTGCTCTTTTATCATTTGTGATTAGATCACCAATATGTATAAATGATAGGAGGTCCATATGATTAGTTCATGGATTGAGATGATATGAGACAGTATCAGTCCACAAAGGATTAATCATTAAATATCCCTAGTCAGAGTATTATCGAGATTGGACATCGATAATGCGTAAAAGACTAGTATTACACTTGTGCGCGTTGTGAGAGCATAACGGCATAGTTCTCATATATTTAGGTATATGATACTCATGCAAATGTAATAGGAGGTTGTGTTTACCGATGGTACAGCAAACAGCTTCGCTCTGGATAGACCCCCTCGGAATTCTATTGGTAGTATGACTATGTGTCTATGGAAGTCCGAAATCAGGGTAGGTGTATTTGGTCTTAACCTGAGACTTGCACCGCTAATACTTGCGACAATCAATATGCTTTGGTTTTGGTCGTCCAGAGCTTTAACAGGTTCTGTGTATGCCTCTTCTGGGTATATTGAGAATCGTAGTGTATTGGGTGTGATGTCAATATGGAAGTATCACTCCAGTCATAGTGGAGATGATGTCACGTAGGATACGGTACAAGTACTCTTAAGTACTGCAGTCATCGGGATATTATGACTAGGTCATGTATATCCGATTATAGAGACTAGTTACCAGACATCCGACATGTGATTCGTACGGGGCAGACACAATTCCAGCCCCAGGCCTAGCACGTGACATCTGATACTGGATCGAAATACGCAATACTACGTATACTACGCCTATATAGATCAAATATTCCTGTAAGGATATTTCTGGAGAATGGTTAGGCATGGCGCTTTGCTAGAAGCCAACCTTGTCTTGTAAATCGGTATAAACGTAGTACTAGGTATGTACGTGTTCGGATAGTCCGACGACCGAATTTACTGCCAATATATCCGAGGATCTCATGGGTTGCTTCCCGAAGATTCACCGATGACGTATGACTCGCACTTTATTAATCTGGGATTAATTAGAAGAGAGAGAAAATTAATCTGGGATAAAATATCATTAAAGAGAGAGAATGATTAATTTGGAATTAATCGATAAAATAATATATTTGATATATTATACGAAATTGGATTTCGACGCGGAATTAAAATTAGATTTTAATTCGGGTGAACGAGTTAATTTAGAATTAATTCGTTAGCGACGTGGATAGTGATTTTACTAGGCATAATAATTTAATTACGTCGCAACGAAAAATTCGTTAATTTGGAATTAGCGAACCCGAGCCCGGGAGTGTTTGCGAGCGCACTCGCATTTCGAATTCAAGTGCAGCTCGCAAGTCACATCAAGCGTCAAATCGCTAGTCGCATCAAGCGTCAAGTTATTAGTCACTTTGAGTGATGTGACAACTTGTCACTTGATTGATTAAGTGATGTGAATAGTTGATGTAGTGGTTGAAGGCTTTAATTGGTTTGACTTTTGAAAGCCAAAATAGTGTATATGATTTTTGGAAAATCAATTACCAAATATACAACACATAACACTCTCTCTCTTCTTTCTTCCTCCCTCTCTCATGCCCACAATGGGTTGTTTTTCCTTATGGTTTTTCAGCTCACTGCCAAAACAAGATGAAGGAGAAGCAAGGAATTTTTGTGGCAAAAATTCCTAAGTGCTAGCACACCATTTGAGTCTTGCGAATGTGATAGGGAAACCAACCCGTGGGCTTGGAATAACCACCCAAAAGCTTGGAGCTTGGATCGAAAATTGGAGGACAAAAGCAGTGGACTGCCGAGATCTTCGAAGGAGTTCAAAGGGCTTAAAAAGTTTTGTTCTTCACCGCATCACTCAACCGATCATTGTGAGTATTCCGTGACTTCCTTTGATGTATTCGCATGTTGTTTCTTGCTTGATAATCGATCCTCGGGACCGTAGAAACTCCAATAATGGCATCACGAGAGCTTATAAGCATGGAAATGGGTTTGATTTTTGTTAAAATGTGTTGGACATGTTTTAATGTAGATTAGCATAATTAATTAGGCTAATTGGTGTTTTGGAAATATTGATTTGGTTGATTAATTATGATATACACTTTGAGTAATTAAATTGTGAAATTGGAAATCCTCGAGGTAAACATGTATTGTCCGGTCTACTATGGAATCAGAGTTCATAGCCTTAGATAAAACAGCAAAAGAAGCAGAATGGCTTAGAAACTTCCTAGAGGATATTCCTAGTTGGCCCAAACTAGTGCCAGCGATTAGCATACATTGTGATAGCCAATCGGCTATTGGGAGAGCCCAAAATACAATGTATAACGGTAAGTCTCGACACATACGTCGTGTTGGACAAAATGACCCATAGCGTCACTATTTGCACAGAACATTGTGTTGTTGTAGCAAATTAACTATGTGACAAGGAAATTGCACTCTCATCATTTGTGATTAGATCACCATAGATATAGATGAAGAGAGGTCTCTGTGATTAGTTCCTGGACTGAGAATGATATGAGACAGTATCAGTCCCCGAAGGATTAATCATTAAATATCCATAGCCGGAGTATTATCGAGACTGGACATCGATAATGCGGAATAGGCTAGTATTGCACTTGTGTGCGTTGTGAGGGCACAACTGCATAGTTCTCATATATATATAAGTATAGGATACTTATGCAAGTGCGATAGGAGGTCGTGTTTCACCGATGGTACGGGAAACAGCTTCGCTCTGGATAGACCCCTCGGAATCCCATTGGTATTATGACTATGTGTCTATGGGAGGCCGAAATCGAGGTAGGTGTGTATAGTCTTAACCTGAGACTTACATCGCTAATACTTACGATAATCGATAGACTTTGGTCTTGGTGGTACAGGGCTTTAACCGGTTTTGCGTACACCACTTTTGGGTTTATCAGAGAGTCGTAGTGTATTGGGTGTGATGTCGAGACGGAAGTATCACTTCAGTCATAGTGGAGATGATGTCACGCAGGATACGGTACTAGTGCTCTTGAGTGATGCGCATCCAATCGGGATATTGTGATCAGGTCATGAATATCAGATTATAGAGACTATGTTACCAGACATCCGATATGTGTTTCGGACGGGGCAGACACTTATCCAGCCCCAGCCCTAGCACGTGACTATCCGATACTGGGCCGATACACACAATACAATGGTATACTACGCTTGATACAGATCTTAATATTCTTAGATGAATATGACCGGATAATTTGGTAGACATCGTGCTTTGCTAGGAGCCGACCTTGTCTCGTAAATCGGTAGAACGTAGTACTTGGTACGTACGCGATTCGGATACACCGACGACCGTATTTACTGCCAACGTATCCGGGGATCTCATGGGTCGCTTCCCGATAATGCACCGATGACGCATAACTCGCACTCATTAATAATCTGGGATTATATAGAAGAAAGAGAAAATTAATCTGGGATTAATTACAGAGATATTTTATCTGGGATAAAATATCGTCTAAAGAGAGAGAGATTGATTAATTTGGAATTAATCGGTAAATTAATATATTCGATATATTAAACGAAATTAGATTTCGACGCGGAATTAAAATTAGATTTTAATTCGGGCGAACGAATTAATTTAGAATTAATTCGTTAGCGACGTGAATAGTGAATTCGCTAGGCGTAATCATTTAATTACGACGCAACGGAAAATTCGCTAATTGAGAATTAGCGAACCCGAGCCCGAGTGTGATTGCGAGCGCATTCGTATTTCGAATTCGAGTGCGGCGACGCAACTCACATCAAGCGTCAAATCAATCGTCACATCAAGCGTCAAATCAAAAGTCACTTTGAGTGATTGATTGATTGATTGATTGATTGATGGATTGAGTGAAAGACACACATCAAATCACTTTATTAAAGTGACATTTGAATAGTGATGTAAGTAGGTGAAATAGTGACTAGCTAAAGACTTTTACCATTTAATTTATTAGATATATTATTTTGGTAAAGGTTTTTAGCATATTTTCTAGGAAAATATATAAGACATTTTATTAGGTAAATGTTTAAAAAAAGTCTTCACTTTTTCACCTCTCTCTCCCTTTGTTCTTCTTCACGCCAAAATGAAAGAAAACTCACTGTTTTCATACCAGTTCAGGCGTGAGCTTTAGGGAAGGAATGAGTGGTTTTCATGGTGAAAAATCAAGTGCTAGCACACTTGCGACTATTGCGAAGGTGTTAGGGAGGTTCACCATGAGGAGGGACTCATCCGACGGAGTTTGGAGCTTCGCAATGAGACCCGAATTAGCTCAAACCAGTGAGCAAATCTGCACAGTGGCGTGAGCAAGGCAGTGGGCTTTATGGCTTGATTCGTCTTCAAATCGACATAACCGATCAATGTAAGTATTCCGCTACCTTCGTTGGTGTATTCACGCATTATTTCATGTCTTGTTTGATCTTGGGACCTAGATAATAACCAACAATGGCATCAAGAGCTATTGGTTCAAGCATGAAAATGTAGGGCTTAAAATTGGGTATTTTGATTTTGAGCATGATTTGGTTAAATAATTGATTGAGCATGTTTAAATGATCTTTAATTGAAGTTGGATTGGATCAATTTCAAGAAAATTAATTTGGAATAATTTTCCCCAATTTATTCATGTTGGCCGAATCTTCAAGCATGTTTGGAAATTTGGAATTTTTTCATTTTGATTCATTGGATGGGTTGTAATGATGTTGGATGATGTTAATTTGAAGTCAATTAGATTGAATTTTGAATTGAACATAAATCCCCAAATTGCTTGTGTTGGCCGAATGTGTATGCCCTTTAATGTCTTGGATTTTTGATTTTATGAACATTGAATGTGTATGAAATCATTCGGGAAGTTAATACGTTGTCGATTGTGTAATTAATCGGATTGAATTCAAATTGGACAAAATTACCTTCCTGACGACGAGACTTAGAAGCATGTAATGTGGGTTTGATTTTCGTTAATGTGTTGGACATGTGATGATAATAATGAACATGATTAATTGGACTAATTTCATGTTTTTGGAAATATTGATTTGGTTGATTAATCATGAAATGAACTTTAGGTTAATTGAATATGAAATTGGATTTTGTATATTTAATTAATTGGGCCTAATTTTGGAAATTGGATTTTAATGTTGTAATTGGGCTTATTGGGCTTGATTTTATCAAGTTGGGTTTAGGCCAAATGGATTGGATCCAATTGGGCCAAAACCACTTCCGTTAAGCCCAAATGCGACTTAATGAACCTTTAAAGTTTAATGGGCCTAATGGGCCAAGATTGATTTATGGGCTTATTATAGGGGGTAAATCCCGGATTGGACTTTGGTTATCGGTTTGACCCGAGTTGACCAAAAGTCCACGCCTTAAGAAATCAATTAAAAGCCCATTGGACTTTAATTGAATTGACGTTGGACGTTAATCGGTCTTTGAGACGCGTTACGATTAAATTTGGAATTTAAATCGTAAAAGGTTTATTAAATAAAAGTGTAATATTTAATTTGGAATTGAATAGTGAATTAGTATTAAATACATGTTATATTGGATTTAATGATGTAGTTTAATTTAATTCAAGAATTCGTACTTTGAGTACTTATTCGCAAAAACGAGTTTGACTCGAACAAAATCAAATCGTTGTTTGAACATTGGATGATCACTTAATTATCATATTAATTAATTTGATTAGATTGATTGATAACATGCTTATGTGTGTGAATACGTGTGCTTATGTGTATATCGGATGGATATTAGATGGGTGGGCAATTTTAGAAATTGTTGTAATAAATTTGATTTATTAAATTGGACCTGCGTGTCCAGCCTTATCACCTTCATTCTCTTTGTATTCTCTTCTCACCTATTCCCCTCCATATAAATGAGGTTTCTTTAGAAGTGTAGTGTGTAACGGGTATAAGTAATACAAGTGCTAGCTTGAGTGAGAAAGGGAGAGATTTGATCTAGGATCAATGTGTAAAGTATCCATCCGCATATCATTATTATTTATTTTCATACTCGCTTTATTATGTATTTAGAATGCATGTTTAAGGGTGTATGATGATGAGACCTTAACAAAGATAATTAAATTGGTAGCCAATTTGCACGCGAAAAATCCCTCAATAAATATCAAGCGTTTATTTTCCTTCCATTGAGTGATTCTTGCTCAAGATCCGAGATTGGCGGGGGTTGTTGGCCAAAGTCAAGCCCTTGTCCGTCGAAGATGTGTTTTAATCACGAGGCTTTGTTCCATATCGGTGTCGTGTCCAAGTTGTGGTTTGTTGGCCAAAGTCAAGACCACTTCTTGTCCATCGACATTGATTACGAAGCTTCCATGTCAATGGGTCCGCGCTTGACTGGGATCACTAGGTTTGTTGTGCCAAAGCCAAGGCCTAGTTGATTCAGAGGAAAATGGTTAGGGTATATATTCGATATATAGGCATATATAAGATATATGTTTGGGACTTGGATGTCCACCTACTGGATCTAGGAGTTGGATGGGATCCAATTGATCTTCGAGATCTACCTAGTTAACTATCATACAATTTGTTGGCCAAGTCAAGATTGTGTGATACTTTAACGGGATCCTAGCCCACTAGGAAACACGGTTTCCCGAGTACTCGACAGAGGGTTAGAGACTCGACGAAAAATAGTGGGAGGCAAGTATTGAATTTGCAACATTCGTTCGAATACTCGCTAAACGCGCTCATCTATATTTTACTCGTCATATTAATCAAAAGTATTAGTTGGACTAATATTTTATGTTGTTTTATATATATATATAGTTGGACTATATACAAACTCATTCGATATATAGTTGATTTTATAATTGGATTATAGTAATCAATATAATTGAATTAAAATGATAGTTGATTTTATAATTGGATTATAGTAATCAATATTAAAATTATAGTTGATTAAATAATTGTAATCATTATAATAAATAGTACCTTATTAAAATTGATTAAATAGTTGGATTATTAAAATCAAGAAAGTATTAAGTTACAATTAATAATTCTTGGAGAATTAATTGACTATTCTAGAGGTGACTGAAAAGTCAAAGTTTGCAATTGGGCGTTTGCACAAGGTGCACATCATTTCAATATTCTAAAACCCAAGGCTTGTCCAAGGTTTGTGAAATATTGAAAAGATAATTGACATATCCCAAAGTGACTACCATTTGGATATGGAAGACACGAAGGAATTAAAGAAAGGGCGAGGCTCTAACTTTAAAAATATTTGTCAAAGTTATGTTCACTACTAGTATTGAAATTGGATTTTAAATACTTAGTGTGGTACATAAAATATATGTATTGATGTTCAGAATCCGCTATGAGCTGGATACTGACTTCAAGCCGAGATTTCTCTGCGAATCGGAAACGGGACGAAAGTCGCTGTTTCGACCGTAGATACCTAGTTTAGGAACTACCCTTTGGGTATGTACTTAAATTAGGAAATGTTATGATGTAACTAGTTTGACTAGAGACATTATCTCTATATCAGTGTTTAATCTGATGCGGATAAAACCTTTATATTCTAGAACACTAAGTGTTTCACTATATAAAGATGATACTGAGATAAATACATTAGATGTAAATAACAGAATTTATATTTTGAATATAAATAAAATCTCAAACATATAAAATGACAAATAAATAGCTCAAATTGATTTGATCAATAGAGACTTATTTGTGGCATTGTTGTCTAGGACACAATTAAACAAGACTCGTATATCCACACTTTTGAAGAGTGGGTACTAGGACTGATTTGACTATTCAAATAAGGTCTGCGAATCTAGTTTATTAGGTAAAATACCTAAAATACTATTTACTTGGTAATAGTAAAAGGGCCACCGATCTGTTAGCCCTATTCATGGTGAAGTAAGTGGGCCCATATCTAGCTAGGCTAGATGTGAACATGAATATTTCGTGACCTTAACGGATGTGGCATCACGTTGTGGTTATGTGTTTCTTTTGAAGAACACAGATCGGAAACTTTTGAAGTTTCGACACGAAGTAAATAAACAGATCGGCTATAGTATTATTCCGCCACGATAAGACCGTAATGGAAAATACTTAAGCAGTAAGTTTCATACGTAAATGAAAGAGTACGGTATTCTTTCATATGAGGACTCCTCCCGAGACACGTCAGTTAGACGGTTGTGTCCGAACTAACCGAATTTTGTTGGACATGATAAGGTTTATCACGAGTCGCTCTGAGCTACTGTTTCCTTCAATAGGATATGTATTAACAGTGCAAAACTTATTTAGAATAAGATTCCATATAAATCTGTTTGACAGATATCATATAGGATATAACAGGAAAGAAACGGGGTTTCTCATTCCTGATAATTTGGGTATGCCAGGCATAACGTTTGGATGATACCAAACTAAAAGACCCAAATTGGATAAGTGCCAATATAGGTTATCCTAAGGGAAACCTTAAGTATAGTACTTGTAAATCTCACATGAGAACAATGTGATTGTTGCTCACCATGCGGTTTTTCCTGAGAGGAATACCGATATGCAGTGGTCATGGGGGAGGATAGTGATACTCGATGAAAATCGGAGTAATACTGTTCAAGGCACGAAGTCCTTAATGGAACACAAATAGTTCATCTATGATGAATCTATACCATTAATCTTCAAATACACAAGAAACTAGTAGATCGGATAGAGTCAGAAAACAACCTAGGGTATGTGTTTCTGATCTCACCCCATAAAGATGTCAATCTTATGGAGGTGTACTATCCGACTACGTTTTGAGGAAGTGATACGAGGTATCGACTCCCTGTTATGGCAAAGTGCCATGAGTCCGAAATGGATTCCATGTATAACAACTATTTTGGATACTAGTTGTTGTACCACAAGGCATTGTGCCTATTGGTGCATTAAACGTCTTCACAGGAAGACATACATGGAAGGCACATACCAACGTACAAAGCTGGGCTTTTGACGGAAAGGTATCGTTATCAACATTGTGTTAATAACGGTTCAACCTTTTACATGTTGCCATGGTAAATCCATTATTGAAGATGCTTGAAGATAACTGTATTTTCATTTATGAAATGTGTCAGTTACAAGTCAAAATCGCTTTCCTGAAAAGGAAACCTTTTGGAGAATGTTTATAACATTCTGACGATTTTGTATAACTGACAAACAAGGTTTGCGGGTTATTCGATCCATGTTTGGATTAATGCAAGCATAAGGTTCTTGAAACTGTCGTTTTGAAATAATCATAATGGTTTATGATTTGACTCAAAACGAAATAATTCTTGTGTATATAAGGAGGTTAGTGGGAGGAGAGCGCACTGACAGTGAAATTCCCATAAAGCTATTGTTGAAAGCTTGGCTTTTATAGAAATTCTCCGTAGAATTCTGGAGTAACAACCTTTATTCGAGGAATAAAGATCTACTGGGATAGATTTGGAGTTGTTAACACTCTCTGGGAAATTGTACATTTAAAATGTACTTGATATGGTGTCTCATACGCTTCGAGCACATGGAGTCACGATCAGGTCAATCCAAGTGATAGTCACTGGATTAAAGATTAAGAACATCTGTTAGTATCTGAGAGAACTAAAGATGTTGTCTTAAACTATGGAGAAGGAGAACTTGAAGTGACTGGGATCACCGCTGCAAGTTTCCAAACAATTAAATACTACGGTACTATAAAGTTTGAATAACGGGACAGTGAGCTGGAAATCTTCCAAGCAAGATAACTGTTGCCGAATAAACAACAAATGCGGATTATTGCTGCAGCTGAGGCAGCAAAAGAAGCCATTTGGATCGAAAATAAATCTAATTAGATTAGATATAGTTCTGTTAGCAGCTGAGCTAGGCGACAGCACAGGCTAAGGAATTAAAGGTCTCATCGACGATCCAGATATATACTTCTATATCATCTGATTCGTTCGGATCATACATCGTGGCGATGTGATGATCGTATAAATCGCATCAAACGATAATCAAGAAAATCCACTGACGAAAACCTTTCCTCAGCAATTTGAGCGAACCGTACATAGTTCGGGTGTGGGACACTTGAGTGACTCGCTACGTGCCAAGTGGGAGATTGTTGGACAAAATGACCCATAGCGTCACTATTTGCACAGAACATTGTGTTGTTGTAGCAAATTAACTATGTGACAAGGAAATTGCACTTTCATCATTTTTGATTAGATCACCATAGATATATAGATGAAGAGAGGTCTCTGTGATTAGTTCCTGGACTGAGAATGATATGAGACAGTATCAGTCCCCGAAGGATTAATCATTAAATATCCATAGCCGGAGTATTATCGAGACTGGACATCGATAATGCGGAATATGCTAGTATTGCACTTGGGTGCGTTGTGAGGGCACAACGGCATAGTTCTCATATATATAAGTATAGGATACTTATGCAAGTGCGATATGAGGTCGTGTTTCACCGATGGTACGGGAAACAGCTTCGCTCTGGATAGACCCCTCGGAATCCCATTGGTATTATGACTATGTGTCTATGGGAGGCCGAAATCGAGGTAGGTGTGTATAGTCTTAACCTGAGATTACATCGCTAATACTTACGATAATCGATTAGACTTTGGTCTGGTGGTACAGGGCTTTAACCGGTTTTGCGTACACCACTTCTGGGTTTATCAGAGAGTCGTAGTGTATTGGGTGTGATGTCGAGACGGAAGTATCACTTCAGTCATAGTGGAGATGATGTCACGCAGGATACGGTACTAGTGCTCTTGAGTGATGCGCATCCCATCGGGATATTGTGACCAGGTCATGAATATCAGATTATAGAGACTATGTTACCAGACATCCGATATGTGTTTCGGACGGGGCAGACACTTATCCAGCCCCAACCCTAGCACGTGACTATCCGATACTGGGCCGATACACACAATACAATGGTATACTACGCTTGATACAGATCTTAATATTCTTAGATGAATATGACCGGAGAATTTGGTAGACATCGTGCTTTGCTAGGAGCCGACCTTGTCTCGTAAATCGTTAGAACGTAGTACTTGGTACGTACGTGATTCGGATACACCGACGACCGTATTTACTCAACGTATCCGGGGATCTCATGGGTCGCTTCCCGATAATGCACCGATGACGCATAACTCGCACTCATTAATAATCTGGGATTATATAGAAGAAAGAGAAAATTAATCTGGGATTAATTACGGAGATATTTTATCTGGGATAAAATATCGTCTAAAGAGAGAGAGATTGATTAATTTGGAATTAATCGGTAAATTAATATATTCGATATATTAAACGAAATTAGATTTCGACGCGGAATTAAAATTAGATTTTAATTCGGGCGAAAGAATTAATTTAGAATTAATTCGTTAGCGATGTGAATAGTGAATTCGCTAGGCGTAATCATTTAATTACGACGCAACGGAAAATTCGCTAATTGAGAATTAGCGAACCCGAGCCTGAGTGTGATTGCGAGCGCATTCGTATTTCGAATTCGAGTGCGGCGACGCAACTCACATCAAGCGTCAAATCAATCGTCACATCAAGCGTCAAATCAAAAGTCACTTTGAGTGATTGATTGATTGATTGATTGATTGATGGATTGAGTGAAAGACACACATCATCACTTTATTAAAGTGACATTTGAATAGTGATGTAAGTAGGTGAAATAGTGACTAGCTAAAGACTTTTACCATTTAATTTATTAGATATATTATTTTGGTAAATGGTTTTTAGCATATTTGAATATTTGCGAAGGTGTTAGGGAGGTTCACCCATGAGGAGGGACTCATCCGACGGAGTTTGGAGCTTCGAAATGAGACCCGAATTAGCTCAAACCAGTGAGCAAATCTGCACAGTGGCGTGAGCAAGGCAGTGGGCTTTATGGCTTGATTCGTCTTCAAATCGACATAACCGATCAATGTAAGTATTCCGCTACCTTCGTTGGTGTATTCACGCATTATTTCATGTCTTGTTTGATCTTGGGACCTAGATAATAACCAACACGTCGGAGACATAATACCATACGTCAATTGCTCTCAAGTGGCATAATATCGATCGATTATGTTAAGTCGAAGGAAAACCTAGCGGATCCACTAACCAAAGGTTTACCTCGAGAGTAAGTTAAGAAGTCATCGAGGGGAATGGGCTTGAAGCCTATAATCTAAGAATTGTCATTGTGGAAACCCAACCTAGCTGACTGGAGATCCCAAGATCTAGGTTTAAAAGGGACAACATAAATTTTATGCAATTCAAAATAAGCACTGAAGAGTTTTGTACTCTTTCCTATTCCGATATTGACGCTGAGTGTTGTCTGTCATGGTTAGGATAAGCTAAGGCTTTTAATGATCACTATAATAGGAGATGAGTCTTAATGGGGGTAAAGGCAGATTACCTCTTCATAGTAGATCACCTATTTCAAGTAAGAAGTGAGGCCGCTTCCATGGGAACTTTTAAAGGCGGGTTACCCTAAAGTACTTGATGAATCTAGGACCGTTGTTCAAGGCCGAAATGAACACAACCGTAGAAAAGGATAATAGTCGAAGTAAAGCTGTGTGTTGGCGATTGTCTTGGTTTACACCAACGGCATAACAGTTCAAGACTATGGGTCACTGGTTTGCAAGTAAATCCGATTTTCATTCACTAGGAAATGTTCAAGGCAAAATCTACCTATTTCGATGCAGCTTTAGTTTAAGGTAACTCTCTCAAGTGTCTGCATGAATATTTGAAGAATTGTGGGGGATTGTTGTAAATTCTTCAATTATTTCTTGTATGGATTGAGGGGGGACATGTTCCTTGGATGGTATCCTGTAGGGACATGTCCTCCAATTGATAATAAACATGATATAGGCTCCAATGGGTGCATAGGAGGGGTATAACCCTTTGGAGGGTTGTACCCCAACCCAAAAAGTGCCCTTAAGGCACCATTCCATGTCTTTATAAGGGGGTTTCCTTGTTTATTTTCAGATAACAGCAACATCCGAATTTAGAGTGACAATTTTCATTATTTTCCTGTGAGAGAGTTCCACCATATTCCAATTTCAAACACTTGTTAATGAGTGCTCCTTGAACAAGAAGCATCCAATGAATCTTGGGAGAACATTGGCCATTTCGAATCCGTAAAGCACCAGAGACGGAGGCTAATAAATTCTTAAGGACAGAGAGGTCTCGACTTGGATTCGTCATCATAATTTCCAGGTTTTTCTTAAGTTTCCAAGTTTTAGGGTTTTCATAGTATGATTGAATTTTTTTGGTTTTAATCTGTTTGGTTGCATGTTAGTTACTGTTTAATGACACAAATATAACCAACAAAGACTTAACTTATTGAAGTCAAATGTGAGAATGATAAACTGTAATGGAACTATATAATTAATTAGATGAAAATACCTTTAGTCATCTTCCATATAAGTTCAATAGGATGTCAAAATCATCTACAAAGTATTTGATACTTAATGATTCTGTTGTTTTCTTATCGAATAAAATTATCTTATAACTTATAGTGGGAGGGATATTTTATATCGATTTCGGAAGTTAGCATTGAATCAAGGATCTAAAATATTCTAGCTTAGTACGATCAAGTTTTTGACTTGATTAAGCTTTCGTTATGAATAGTTTATAAAATGTGCAAATTATTTGCGCAGCAAAAGCAAAGTTGGCTAGATAAAGTTTTAACCTTTATAGTATGACAATGAGAAAGGTTTTACTCAGTGATTTATTATAGATTCTGATGAAACTTATCTCTAGTTGCACTAATTGAACAATTAAATATATGTTGGTTAATGTTGATATTAAATATGTACTTTGGCTAATGAATGCAAAGTGGCGTTCCTGAATGATTTCTTCGAGTGAGAGATACGTTGTGGTTTCTTTATCTGAAGAGTTCATTATAGAATGTCCATAGAGTTTGTATTCTGTTAAGATCACAGTTTGATATACTAGCTTATAGAGCCTATTGTAGACTCAGATAAGCTTTCCAAAAATCTATGTTCTCTGATTTTGATTACAGTCAGATTGTCTGATTTTATCAAAGCGTAGAGAATACATATTTGATAGTGGGGTCAATGGGAGCGTACAAATTTCTTCCTAGTGTTATATATCCTAACGACATTGTCATTATTAATGTAATGATGAGATATTAATGAGGTAAAATATTTACTTAAGTCTTTTTTTTTCTCCGTGAAAGCAGTGGGAGTATTTTCTGTTATATTCGATATAAATTTTTATATACGATATAAAACAAGAGACTTGTGAGATACTCTCATTAGTCGTGCATTAGATATGATCTAATAAAAGACACAGCAAGACTATCTGTATGATATTTAGTATAACTGTTTGACAGTTAGTGTGTCTCTTATATATATTATTTATCTTTCGTAAATGATGATTCCTTTGTCGAAAGAGAAATTGATTAGAATGTCTAATCAATCTTATGTATTATAGGATAATGGCGTAATGAATACTATATTATGTGTGATTAAATATATCAATTTAATAGTAATAGTTACAAGTTATTTTGATATGCTAAGTCAGAAAAGATGTTGTGGAAGTGTTACCGTTGATTCTACTGAATTAGTGGAATCAGTTGCAACTTATGAAGTATTGAATTATGAAGTTGCAAAATGACCCTATAGATTAGAAGTTTTCATATTAGTATAGTGCTTGCGGCTCTTAGTATTTTGGATTTGATTTCTAAAAACATATTGATGTGGAATTTGGATTCTACGAAATATGAATGATGCTGGCTAAGGGAAACGATTGAGTTTGTTGGACGGACTCAATTTATTAAAGCATGATTACTTGTTGTTGCCTACCTCTTGAGTGCTAGGTGAGCTCTTGAGGGCCATGAGTATGTGATATACATTGTGATGTGTATATGATACATTGGATTGACACTAGAGCAAGTAGGAGAAATTGTTAGGGTTAGTGCTCGGAGTGTCAATCCAGATCGTATTTATGTCTAATTCATATATACGAACAATTTCTTTTTCCATAATATTACTTATTTAATGGTAGCACCTCTTGTCTTTTATACACATATTCGATCTAATTATTTTTGGATATTCAATTTACGATTGGATCGAAACTGAATCTGGTTTAGTGATACGTGTATATTAGACGAAGACCCTAGGATTTACAACGTAGTGCGCAGTTACAACGTAGTTTGTAATTGACATTGGGATGCGTCACTATAAGTTGTATATCCTTAAATAAAGTTCCTGGTAAAGATTTACTAACACGGGTCGGTTAATAAAATCTGCTGAGACTAGTACATGTCGTATATCGTGACTAGATCCGATGGTTTATCCCAATGAACCATGAGTCTCGGGAGACTCGTATAGACATGTAGGTGTTTATTTGATAAACACTTAACAACTCATTGAAGATTTCCTAATAGATGATACACCAATGTCAATAGGAATCTTCTCGAGTTGAGCGAGCATAGTGATCCTTCGACTTGAGATACCACTATAGGATATATGAGTTATCCTCCACACTTTGATGGCAGTCACGTCACCGATCTATTTAGATCAAACCTCCCCCTATTCGTTGGGTGTGGATTCATGCTCATGATATCCAGTGCGTACCAAGATAGAATCTGTCAGTCTTGTATACAGGGCATAGACATCCTACACGTGTTTGCGATCTAGTAAATCCATGGTCGCGGTATAACTTCGGAAATCAGTTCCGAGTGTTATTTAAAGATCGTAAATTGAAAGTCGACTATATTATACCAAACGAATTTGACGTTTTTATCTATATCTCAGGTATAATATGGATAGTCTGTGACAAAGGGATTATACGTATGCAATGACCTCGACTTGCATAGTTTAGCGAGATTATCTGTGGTCGTCATAATTCATGAGTAGGTGAATTATGGACACGAAATTGGATTTCGTGACGGATAAACCTAAACTTAGAGAGTCCCACAATATGAAGTGTACTCGTTGAGCACTTGGACAACGCGTTGTGAATAATACAGATTATTCATAAAATGTCATTGGATTAAATGAGTTAATTCGAATAGTTTAATCAGTTAAACAACACATGCATTAGGGGATTTTGGTCATTTAATAATTATTGTGTATTTGTATTTGATACATAATTTGATTAGATACACATTAATTATTTATCAAATGAGCTTTTGACACATGTCATGAATATATGTATTTGTTATTTAATGTAAATAAAAATACATATATAATATAATTATATTATTAATTATTTAGATATTAATTTAAATATTTGAATATTTAATAATATCTATATTTCATAAATGTTATGAAATATGTTTAATAATTATTGGAACACATTACATGATTTAATTAAACTTTATGTGTGCAATTATGATTAGTTAACATAATGTTTAATATATTTAATTGATTTAAATTGGCAAAATGACCAATATAGCCCCTAAGTCGGTCATGGCTTTAAAAAATGGGAAAATTTATTTTCTTCATTCGTCTAACCCACCATTGCCAATCCTTACCTCTTCTAAAAGGTCTCAAATAGTTCTTGATGATTCAAGGAGAAAAGGAAGGAAAAATCCAGAAAAAGGCTTATGAAACTTTGAGGTTAAAGGTAATTTTCAATCCCCTTAAGCTTTTGAAAGTAAGTTTCATGTTCTTGATTATCTAGTTTGATCTCAGGGTTTCTTCCTTTTATAAATTTGGGGCTTTTGGTTTTGGATGATGGATTTGGAAGTGAAATGCATGTGTGAAGTTGATTTGGTTAATATTATTGTAATATTAGTCCAATTTTATCATTTGATGATATGTTTTCATTCTAGAGTGTTATGACCACTCTTATAATGCCTAGAATTGTTCTTCGGTGGTTCATGTGTGGTGACTTTGAATGGTGTTTTGATTAATTGGATTAATCTTGAAAAATTGGATTTAAAGCATGAAAATTTGATAATTATAGCTTCTGGATCAGATATTGAAATATTGTTCATATGGTGTTGAAAATAATGTCTTATGAATGTATTGGATGTGTTTTGGGTGTTAGAACAATATCCGGAAATTGTTTCGGAGTTGAAATAAGCGAAAACGGTGAAAAGCGGCGTTACCGGGTGACTTTTGAGCCAACCGGGAGGTGATTGTCCAAACAGTGAACTTGTTATTGTTCAGGCAGCTCATGAACTACCCTTACACTATTGGAGCTAACCCGGGCAGTCCCCATAAGTGTTGGGTGGTCGGTTCAGTCAAAAACGCGTTTTAAGTCATTTTGTGGAAAAACATTTTTTAAACGTTTCACGACGTTTCTTAGTTGTTTATGTCGTTATTTGATATCGAATAAATATTTTTAGGTAAAATATGAATAAATTATTCGTATTAGATATTGAATAATTTATTCGGCAAAAACACTTTCGCCCCGGCATTTGCCCAAAACCTCAACACAACTAACACACAATATCTGTAACAGATGCTTGGTATATTAGAAAAGTAATTAGAAATAAAACGCCACACAATCATGCTGCGACAAATTAAACAACCCCAATGATCAAAGATAAAATGAAATTTTTTAGGTTGGCATACAGAGCTTCACGGTCAAGCATACTGTGGCTGCTATCATCAAAATGACTCACCACATTCAAACCCTTTTGCTCCATCAATTTGGCCAACTCAACTTGACGGTCGAACAATGGATCCTCACTGCCTCCGGCCACCATCATCTTCCATCCCAGCAACACGATTTGGTCTAAAACCTTTGACCCACCTCCCGCCGTTGGATTGCAATACTCGTGATCTCTGTCTGCCCCGATCGGTAACGCTAACTCCCACAGATAATCAGTACGGGATGTTGGTAATATAGGATCATTCACTAACCTCAACTCCGACTCAGTCCTTTTGGCCCCACCGAAGAAAGGTTTGAACAATATCACCCCTTTGATCTTCAGCGGTATCAAATTATCAGCGTGTGTGGCTGCTAGCAATCCTGCATGATAAGCTACGTTGCCGCCTCCGCTATCGCCCATTAAGAAACAAGACGAGAAGTCAACGTAGTGTTGTAACCAGTGTTCTTTAGTAGTTTTGATCCAGTACAACACTTCCATGGCATCATCGTATGCTGCTGGAACACGATGCTCAGGGGCAAGCCTGTAATTTACTGATACAATCACAGCAGGGACTTGGGCTGCCATATCTGAGCAAAGGTCATGGTAAACTTTTGTGGCTGCGCTTAAAAGAACGAGGCCTCCGCCGTGGAAATAAACTATGAGGGGAAGCTTGGTGGAGGAGGACGAGGAGGAGGAAGAATCAAGTGCTTGACGGGGCAGGAATATGCGGACCCAAGTGTTGTTTGATTGGTTGACGGTGACGTCTTTGGAGAGAGCTACGGTGTGGTCGTTTGGATCGGGTGTGGCTGCAGTGATTGGGAAGTTGCTGTAGTTGCGAGTGATCGTGCCGTCGGCGTTGACGATGAACATAGGGGATTGAGTGGTTGACACTGATGGAGCAGTTTTGTCTGACATATTAGGTGATGATATTCAAATTCTCAAAGCCCCGAACTGTTTTATCTTTCGTAGCTCAGTTGGACGCTCAGCTATGAGCTATATCTTCGGGATTAAGGCCATTTTTACAATTTTATAAAATAAACAATATGATTATTTAAAATTACAATATTTTGTGTGAATATTGTATGTTAAAATAAACTCTGGCTCCTTTTACTGAAAGTTGCTCGTTAGTATATAAATTCTTGAAAGCTGAATAGCAGTCAATTATGACAAAGAAACAAAATAAACCGCTAAACTTCTGACATTTCAAAGCTCTATTACTCTGGAAAGAATTGTGTGCCACGGACATTCCGATGATAAATGTACAGTTAAAATATATATAAATATAATTTGAAATTCATCAATAATATTGGAGAGAGAAAATTATTGATTAACACATATCATGTATTCATTGAATGTCCCTAAGTCGTGTGGTTTGGTAGTATAGGGTTCAATATCTCACCTTGAAGTCTTGAGTTCGAATTCAGAAAGTGCGTTTTTTTTAAGAATTTAGGACAGTCAGAAATTTTACTTACTCAGTTTAAACCCGAAAAGAATGATTTGATGATGAAATTCCTGACGATTCCAAATATATATATATAATTTTTTCTCTCACACCTCATAATCATCATATCCAAAAAATCTTTTGCCAAAAAATAAAATTAAAAATAGCTTTGTAGTTACTGACCTGTTATTTATGTATTCATGTTAGATAAAAGCATTTATGGGGCTATCATACTACCCAACCAGTCTCTACTATTTGACAGAGAATGGATACTAAAGTTGACGAAAAAGAAACGAAAAAAAAAAACAGAAAGACCAAAAATTTTGGAAGAAATTAAAAGTGATTGTAAACTAATAATATGAATTTAAGAACTTTTTTATAGTTAATTAGAATTAAAAAATAATCCTAATATCTTAACTTGACCGTCCTAAAATTTGTGAGTCTTATTAAATTAAAACTGAAATAGGAAAAAACAAAATAGAGAAAATTACAAGACGTTCGTTCAAACGGTGCATACGCCCATTCGATTGAACATACAAATTCGCATAATAGATGAATGTGTAACACCCTAAATTATTTTTACCCATATTTTTATTTTATTAATTTTTGGTGAGTGGAATTTAAGGACTAAATTATTAAGTTTGTGGAAGTAGGAATTAAAAATATGGTTAAGGACAAGTTTAGGGTGACAAATGAAATTTGCCATGTATGTTTATTATGTACACACTCACAGCAGCCCTTTTTTTTAAAAAAAAAAAAGAGAAGGAAAGAAGTGTCAGAGAGCAGACGTGAGGGAGAGAGAGAAAGAAGAAAAAGAGAGAAATAGAGGTTTTGGTCCCGATCCGGCCGATCTGAAGTTCAAACCCGATCGAGTCATTAAGGAAAAGCGTAGATCTCGTAGAGAGGGATATTTTGGTGGTAGTTTCATCTCGGGAAACACCCAATTTTCGTAGAAATCCTGGTAAGAAACTTTTTATGGTTTTTCTCGATTTCCCGTTGATCCGGAACTCCGATCGACAAACCGTCAGCGGCATTAGAACCGGGATAAGGAGAGGATCGCTCAGCCGTCGGAATTTTCTTGATCTGACCGGCGCGTGACGCTCACGCGCGCCTTATGTGGCGGCGAGTGAGGCCCACGCGCGGCCTGGGCAAACGACGCGTGGCCACCACGCGCCGGACAGTAAGCTCGTGCCGACTTCCTGAGTCTCCTCCGTGATTTTCAGACCATTCCGAGTAGTAACGAACCTCCGAATCTTAATTTTCGTTAAGTTTGCGGGAGCGACCGAACCACGTTTCTTGCATATTCTTTCGTCTATTCTAATTAGGATTATGTTCCTTATAATAAATTCTTTTATCTTTTAGGTGATCGTGATACCGTAAGCAGGGACAGTTCTGCTGCCTAGTTCCTTTATCTGTAGTCAGCTCACCAGGTGCGTGGATAAGCTTGTAACATTGATGTTCTCTAAAGTATACATTATGTTTGTTTTCTTAAATGAATTTTAAGGTAATGCATTAAACGAGTTTGTTTTTAGAAGTTTATATATTTTTCTACGAAGTATAGATCGAATATTGATTATGTTGAAATCATGTGTTTGTGATATATGAGAAACTTGCATGATTTGAGATATATGAGCATGGATTTTGGAAATGATTTTTTTATGTTAGGATGCACCCCGTGTACATATATGTGCCAGTTTATTTACCGTGAGATGAGGTCTCATGTTGCCAGTTTTGCTCCGGATGCCAGTTATTGCCGTGGGGATGCCCAATGTTGCCAGCTTTTCCGTATTGTCACGAGAGTGTGCATATAGATGAATAAACATCTTTATTATTCAGAGTATTCTTGAGCAGTATGAGTTTTATGATAAATGAGATTTATGATTTCAAGTAAATGCTTGATATTTTGATTTACAGCTTTATGTAATTATTTATATTATGAAATATTTATTCGATCCACCTTGTTACTTGTTTATCCACGGCACTAAGCTGTGATTCATTGCACTAAGCGTGAACTTACCCATTTATTTAACATTTCAGGTTTAGCAGATTAGTAGGTCATCATTTCCATCTGTTGTTTCGTCATCGTTTCCTGCCAATAGAGAAAGGTTGTGCCAACAATAGAGTGTCCTTGTTATGTTTTTCTTGAAAGAATTTGTTATTTGGTTAGGCATTTGAGCCTTTATTTGATACTGAGGATATTGTATTTTCTTTTTGGATATTCCTTGAGTTGGATCATGGAGATCCTATGTTATGATGATATTTTCAGTTTAGTTTTTTTTTCCTTATATTTGGAGGATTAGTCCATATTACAGGGGAAACTCTGCCAGTTTCAAGTCTCCGTCTCACCCATACCCTACCTAAGGGGACGGGTGTGACATTTAATGGTATCAGAGCCCAGGGTTCATAGATTCTGTAGACACTTCCTTTTCTTTATCAATTATTCTATGTCTTTTAGCGGTTGACATCTTTCATGTGTTTTCAGATGCCTCCGTGTCCCAGAGTTCGAGGTGCAGGTCGAGTCCGTACTCGTGGGATAGAAAATGTTGGCCACCCTTCTAGGGCACCTCCAGTTGATGAGGAGGTTAATTCTTATGACGGGGAACCCTATGAAGGGAACCCTAATACTGTTGTAGAAGATTCCCTAGCCTCGGTTTTTGGGGATAGTACCCCAGTTCATCATCCTCCTAGCAGTAATGTTCCTCCAGCCCCTGCAGCACCTCAGGGAAACATTCCAGCACATCCTCCACCTCCTCCGGGTTTCTACCCTCCACCTTATCATGCTCCTCCTCCAGAAGGTGTTCCTCCTAATATTCCCCCTGGTGCTTACCCTTATCCGTATTTCTACCCTCCAGCATGAGGTCATGGTCCAACTCAGGTAGCTACTATAGTTAATGAAGATAATATTGCTAAGAGAGTGAAAGAAAATGGAGCTGTTGAGTTTGATGGGAAGAAGAATCCCATTGTAGCTGGGAATTTCTTGGACAGAGTTTAGAAGGCTTTTGAACTGATGAGATTGACTGATGAATAGAAATGCCACCATGTGTATCGAATTTTGACTGAGCAGGCTGATAAATGGTGGAAAAATGTAAGAGGTAAATTCTCAGAGACTAATGTGTTGACTTGGGAGAAGTTCAAGAAGGAGTTCATGAGTAATTATATGAATTCTGCTTTTATGGATGAGAAGATGAGAGAATTTTATAGGTTGATTCAGGGTAACCGCACAGTAGATCAGTATGACACCGCCTTCCATAAGTTGGTGCAGTTTGTTCCACATTTGAAGGACCATGAACAGGGCAAGCTGGATCATTTTCTTAATGGTCTGAATGTAGAATTGAGATCCAGAATCCGATTATTTCCTATGGACAGTTCGACAGAGATGGTAGATTTTGCTAGAAAAGCAGAGTTTACAGAAAGAGAATGGCAAGTTGGGCTAGATTATCAGATGAGGAAGAGAAACAGGGAACATCGATCTTTTGGAGAAAGAAATCAGAGTAAGAAAGGGGTGACTCACAACCTAGTGATAGTTATCAGATGAGTTCTGGACAGTCGCAAAATCAAATTCGATCAACAATTAGTCAGAGTTCAGTGAGAGCTCCACCTGGTGGGACACCTAGTGGTCAGCAATGCCAAGTTCGAGGTAGAAGATTTTCACCATGTGCTACTTGTGGGAAGAATCATCATGGAGAGTGCAGATTGGGTACCAAAGGTTGCTTTTTGTGCGGAGAAGTGGGTCACTTGAAGAGAGATTGTCCTAATGTTAATGATAGCAGTGGACAGATTCAGAGGACAACTATCCCTCCAGCTCAGAATTCCAGAGGAAATTTTGGTCAGAGTGGGGTTCGTGGTCAGACTTCTGGAGCTACCACAGGTTCGGGTGCTCAGAGTAGAGTTGCTCCAGGTGGTCAGAGTAGCAGACCTAGAGCCCAAGGTAGAGTGTTCGCTATGACGCAGCAGGAAGCTTTAGCAGCACCAGAGGTTATCACATGTATGGTGTCTATCTTTGGTCAGAATGCCCGAATACTTATTGATCCTGGTGCTACACATTCTTTTGTTTCAAAATCTTTTGCATTGCATGCCGATAGAGAATGAAGTGAGTTAGATTGTGAGTTAGTTATTGCTACCTCTGTCGGATATTCCATTATTGCTAAGCAAGTTTACAGAGGATGTGTAATCCATGTTGGCGAGCATGAATTGTTAGCAGATTTGATTTGTGTGGAGATACATGATTTTGATGTCATTTTGGGTATGGATTGGTTATCTTACCATCGTGCAACAGTAAATCATCATGAGAAAGTTATGGATTTTGAAGGTCTGGATGGGCAAAGATTTTCCTTTAGAGGGGAGAAAAGGTTTGTTCCCTCCTATATGATATCTGCAATACGAGCCAGTAAGTTGTTGCTGAAAGGTTGTGATGCCTATTTAGCTCACATAGTAGATACCAGAATAGGTACATCAGAATTACATGAGATTTCAGTTGTGAGAGAATTTGCTGATGTATTTCCAGATGAACTACCTGGTTTACCACCGGATAGAGAAGTTGATTTCAGCATCGATGTAATTCCTGGTACAGCCCCTATATCCCTTGCTCCTTACAGGATGGCTCCTGTAGAGTTGAAGAAGTTATATGCCAAGTTTAGCAAGTGTGAGTTTTGGCTTGACAGAATTGTATTCTTAGGCCATGTCATTTCTGCAGATGGCATTTTAGTAGATCCCAGAAAGATAGAAGCAGTAGTGGTTAATTGGGAACTGCCTACCAATGCGACTAAGATACAAAGTTTCTTGGGTTTAGCAGGCTATTACCGACGTTTTGTTTAGGGATTTCTATCATTGCAGCGCCGTTGATGAAACTTTTGAAGAAGAATGCAAAATTTATGTGGACTGAAGAGTGTTAGCAAAGCTTTGATAAGCTTAAGAAGTGTTTGAAAATTGCTCCAGTGCTTACACTTCCATCAGGCAGTGGTGGATATGTGGTGTATAGTGATGCCTCGAGAAAAGGTTTGGGTTGTGTGTTGATGCAGCATGACAAGATGATATCTTATGCTTCTCGACAGCTTAGACCTCATAAATTGAATTATCCTACTCATGACTTGGAGTTAGCTGCAGTAGTGTTCGCACTGAAGATTTGGAGACATTATTTGTATGGAGAGAAATGTGAAATCTTCACGGATCATAAAAGTCTCAAGTATTTACTCGCAGAATGAGTTAAATATGAGACAGATGCGATGGGTTGAGTTATTGAAAGATTATGATTGTACTATCGACTATCATCCGGGAAAGGCTAATGTGGTAGCAGACGCTCTTAGTAGGAAGTCATCGAGTATTCTAGCTCATATGGAAGTTCTACGGTTGCCATTGCTAGTGGAACTCAGATCTTTGAGAGTTGACTTATCAGTTGGTAATTCAGGATCTCTATTAGCAATTCTTAAAGTCAGACCTATATTAGTGGAAAGATTCAGGGAAGCTCAGACTCAGGATGCTCGTTTTATGAAAATCATCGATGAAGTGAAAAAGAAAGAACGTTCAGATTTCTCTCTTAGAGATGACGATACATTAATGTATGAAGATAGATTATGTGTACCTGAAGTTGAAAGCTTGAAGAGAGAGATCATGGAAGAATCCCATTGTTCTGCTTATTCTATGCATCCAGGCAGCACTAAGATGTATAGAACACTCAAGGAGAATTATTGGTAGAAAGGCATGAAGAAAGAGATAGCAGAATTCGTATCAAAGTGTTTATCGTGTCAGCAGATTAAAGTAGAACACCAGCATCCTGCAGGTACCTTGCAATCGCTTCTTATTCCCGAGTGGAAGTGGGAACACATCATTATGGACTTCGTGTCAGGACTGCCTCGTACGAAGAAAGGACATGATTCAGTATGGGTGATTGTTGACAGATTGACTAAATCAGCTCATTTTCTACCAGTCAGAGTAGATTATTCTTTGAACAAGTTAGCAGAGCTCTATGTTTATGAGATAGTGAGGCTTCATGGAGCTCCAATGTCAATCGTATCAGACAGAGATCCAAGATTTACCTCCAGATTCTGGCCAAGTCTACAAGAGGCTTTGGGTTAAGTGAAGTTCAGTACTTCTTTTCATCCTCAGACAGATAGGCAGTCAGAGAGAAAACCATTCAGACTTTAGAAGATATATTGAGAGCTTGTGTTATGGAATTTAAAGGTAGTTGGGATCAACATCTATCTTTGATGGAGTTTGCTACTTACAATAATAGTTACCATGCTAGTTTGGGCATGGCACCTTATGAGGCATTATATGGAAGGAAATGTAGAACTCCTATATGTTGGGATGAAGCATGTGAGAGGAAACTCTTAGGTCCTGAGATTGTTCAGATTACTGTTGATAAGATAGAAGTGATCAGATCAAAGTTGAAGACAGCTCAAGATAGACAGAAAAGTTACGCAAATCTAAAAAGGAATGACATCGAGTATCAGGTGGGAGATAGGGTATTTTTGAAGGTTTCTCCTTGGAAGAGTGTCATGAGATTTGGCAAGAAGGGGAAGTTGAGTCCTCGGTTTATTGGGCTATACGAGATCGTGGAGTGAATTGGACCAGTTGCCTACAGATTAGCATTGCCACAGGAATTGTCAAAGATTCACAATGTTTTCCACGTGTCCATGTTGAGAAAGTACAGATCAGATCCCTCCCACATTTTGCAGGAGCAACCAATTGAGTTGAGAGAAGATTTGACTTATGCTCAAGAGCCAGTGGGAATTCTGGCTAGAGAGTTGAGACAGCTGAGAAGCAGGACGATTCCTTTGGTGAAAGTCTTATGGGGTAAACACTCGAAAGCGGAAGCTACTTGGGAGCGTGAGGAAGACATGAGGAATAAATATCCCCACTTGTTTCCACCCTCTGGTATGTGAATTTCGAGGACGAAATTCTTTTAAGGGGGAGTTGGTTGTAACACCCCAAATTATTTTTACCCATATTTTTATTTTATTAATTTTTGGTGAGTGGAATTTAAGGACTAAATTATTAAGTTTGTGGAAGTTGGAATTAAAAATGTGGTTAAGGACAAGTTTAGGTTGGCAAATGAAATTTGCCATGTATGTTTATTATGTACACACTCACAACAGCCCTTTTTTTAAAAAAAAAAGAGAAGGAAAGAAGTGTCAGAGAGCAGAGTGAGGGGGAGAGAGAGAGAAAGAAGAAAAATAGAGAAATAGAGGTTTTGGTCCCGATCCGGCCGATCTGAAGTTCAAACCCGACCGAGTCCTTAAGGAAAAGCGTAGATCTCGTCGAGAGGGATATTTTGGTGGTGGTTTCATCTCGGGAAACACCCAATTTTCGTAGAAGTCCCGGTAAGAAACTTTTTATGGTTTTTCTCGATTTCCCGTTGATCCGGAACTCCGATCGATGAACCGTCAGCGGCATTAGAACCGGGATGAGAAAATGATCGCTCGGTCATCGGAATTTTCTTGATCCGACCGGCGCGTGGCGCTCACACGCGTCTTATGTGGCGGCGTTTGAAGCCCACGCGCGGCTTGGGCAAACGGCGCGTGGCCACCACGCGCCGGACAGTAAGCTCGTGCCGACTTCGCGAGTCTCCTTCGTGATTTTCAGACCATTCCGAGTTGTAACGGACCTCCGAATCTTAATTTTCGTTAAGTTTGCGGGAGCGACCGAACCACATTTCTTGCATATTCTTTCGTCTATTCTAGTTAGGATTATGTTCCTTATAGTAAATTCTTTTGTCTTTTAGGTGATCGTGATACCGTAAGCAGGGACGGTTTTGCTGCCTAGTTCCTTTATCTGTAGTCAGATCACCAGGTGCGTGGATACGCTTGTAACATTGATGTTTTCTAAAGTATACAGTATGTTTGTTTTCTTAAATGAATTTTAAGGTAATGCATTAAATGAGTTTTTTTTTAGAAGTTTATATATTTTGCTACGAAGTATGGATCGAATATTGATTATGTTGAAATCATGTGTTTGTGATATATGAGAAACTTGCATGATTTGAGATATATGAGCATGGATTTTGGAAATGATTTTTATGTTAGGATGCACCCCGTGTACATATATGTGCCAGTTTATTTGCCGTGAGATGAGGTCTCACGTTGCCAGTTTTGCTCCGGATGCCAGTTATTGCCGTGGGGATGCCCCATGTTGCCAGTTTTTCCGTATTGTCACGAGAGTGTGCATATAGATGAATAAACAGCTTTATTATTTAGAGTATTCTTGAGCAGTATGAGTTTTATGAGAAATGAGATTTATGATTTCAAGTAAATGCTTGATATTTCGATTTACAGCTTTATGTAAATATTTATATTATGAAATATTTATTCGATCCACCTTTTACTTGTTTATCCACGGCACTAAGCTGTGATCCATTGCACTAAGCGTGAGCTTACCCCTTTCTTTAACATTTCAGGTTTAGCAGATTAGTAGGTCATCCTTTCCATCTGCTGTTTCGTCATCATTTCCTGCCAATAGAGAAAGGTTGTGCCAACAATAGAGTGTCCTTGTTATGTTTTTCTTGGAAGAATTTGTTATTTGGTTAGGCATTTGAGCCTTTATTTGATACTGAGGATATTGTATTTTCTTTTTGGATATTCCTTGAGTTGGATCATGAAGATCCTATGTTATGATGATATTTTCAGTTTAGTTTTTTTTCCTTATATTTGGAGGATTAGTCCATATTAGAGGGGAAACTCTGCCAATTTCAAGTCTCTCTCTCACCCATACCCTACCTAAGGGGACGGGTGTGACAGAATGACTCTCAAACCAGCAGCCTCTGGTTTGCTCTTTCAAACAACCTGAGGGCTCATTTGAATGAGCACCCGTTCCATCAGGCCCTCCCACTTAGAACATAATTCGTCCTCGAGTTTGCTGGATAGATGGCTTCATCCTCAGTATACTCGAGCAAATCAATGACAAAATCCGACCAGGAAAGTGATAAAGCAGTGTGTACCGAACCTATGTAAGATCCATTTCGCAATCCGAGCATCTGATCAAAGTGTGAAGGATTTCACACAAAATCAGTGTTATCCTATAGTCAAATGATTACATATGCTACTCGACTCGAGGAGATTCCTATTGACGGTGCTGTGTACTTCCAACTATTAGGAATCACCTATGAGTTATTCAGTATTCGCTCCAACGAATACCCACATGTCTATACGAGTTTACAAAAACTCATGGTACGACATGTGTTAGTCTTATAACTTATAGGAATTCGATCGTATTCAAAAACCAACAACTATGAATATTTACTTTAAGAATTGTTTACACCTGATGTCAAGACTATTCTAAGGTCGATGTCATTCTTAGCATATATGTACATCAATTTAATACGCGTAATGACAATACTATTAATAAAGTATGAAATAAAAAATGTAGTTATTTTATTAATAAATAATAAAATGTATAAATCGGATTGACACTCCAAGCACCAACTCCATCGTATATTACTTGAACGATACGTGCATTTACGTGCTAAATATAATATTGCGATCCGTGAGTATGTGCATGTATGTGATTTCGATATTTGCAATTTATTTGTTGGTGCATTTTCGAGATTTTATGGTGTTATGACCTGGATTTATTGATTCAAATACATATTTGAGCATGTTTAGAAATTATATTTTATTAAACTAACCATGCAGCGTAGTCCAAAAAATTTAAATGATTTTAAAACAGGTAATCAGCTTCCTACGATTATTTTCCCAAATATCCACCTCTACTTCCTCCACAAGTAGTTCCAATTAGGAGATTTCGTTGGACTTGTTGTGATTAAACACACACGAATATAGGTGAATTTAGAGAAAACTCTTCTTTTATTACACTAACAAAAGAATTACAAAGCCAAGCTTTACAAAAAAAAAACTCTCAAACACTTTGCTCTCTACTCTCACTCACACATTTGGGATGATTCTAAAACTGGTTTAGGGCTCATTTTATAGCTGCCAAAATGTGTGCTACAGTGCACACGTTTTGACAGCTTCTACCAGCTTCTCATTTTTCATGCCAACTGCATGCTGTCTACTTCAAACTTTCGGTGGAACTGGATGCATGCTGACTTTGCTTGCATGCTCATAACGTGCTCCAGCTGGTGTATTTGCTGGCTTCAACAAATCTCCCCATCGGTGAAGATTTTCCCAAAATCTGAGTCGACCATCAATCATCCAAATCGGATCCTCAAAGGATCCTCCCCTGGCTGCATATGTATGACTGCCTACGTACCCTGAGTTGAGATCAAGCCAATCATAGTTCTCTGAATCTCCCCACTCTGACTATGTGGAGAGTTTTGTCATCCCGGCTATAGCACGACAAATTTCAAGCTTCTCATTCGGTAAAACCTTCGTAAACATATCGACACCGTTGTCGTCGGTGTGAATTTTCCTGTGTTCTATCAGCCTTGAGCTCGGGACGTCCCTTATCCAGTGATACCTCACATCGATATGTTTTGATCTCGAATGAAAGGTGGAATTTTTACCAAGATAGATAGCACTCTGGCTATCGCAATACAAGGTTTACTTCTCCTGCTTGAAACCCAATTCATGGACGAATGTCTTCATCCACAACAATTCCTTGCAAGCTTCTGTCATTGCAATGAATTCTGCCTCTGTTGTAGAAAGTGCAACACATCTCTGCAACCTTTACTGCCATGCCACAACTCCCCCTAACAGAGTAATCAGACCCCGAAGTAGACTTTCGGGTATCCACATCTCCTGCCATATCTGAATCAGTGTAGCCCATCAACACTGGCTTGTCGCTGCTTCCAAAACATAATCTCATCTTGGATGTTCCTCATAGATACCGCATAATCCATTTGACAACATTCCAGTGTTCTTTTCCTGAGTTTGACATAAACCGACTGACCAATCCAACTGCGTGTGCTATGTCTGGCCTCGTGCACACCATGGAATGTATAAGACTTCCCACTGCTGAGGTGTATGGAATCTGTTTCATTTCCTCATTCTTTGTCTCAGTAGAGGGACTCTGCTGTGTACTCAATCTAAAGTAGGTAGCATGAGGAGTGCTAACAGCTTTAGCCTTGTCCATCTAGAATCTCTGAAGTACCTTCTCGATGTACTCCTCCTGTGACAAGTATAATCTCCTGGCTTTTCGATCACGGCCAATCCTGATGCCAAGAATCTGTTTAGCTGGCCCCAAGTCTTTCATCTCAAAAAACTTACTCAGTTGTTGCTTCAAATTATCAATCCTCGATTGATTCCGGCCAACTATCAACATATCATCTATATATAACAGTAAGATGATAAAGTCATCGTCAGAAAACTTCTGAACGAAAACAAAATGGTCTGAAGTAGTCTTCTTGTATCCATGTTCCCCCATAACTGACTCAAACTTCATGTACTACTGTCTCGGTGCCTGTTTCAAACCGTAGAGGCTTTTCCTGAGTCTGTACACATAGTCCTCTTTCCCGCTGACTCTGAAGCCTTATGGTTGCTCCATGTAAATTTCTTCTTCCAGATCTCCGTGAAGAAATGCGGTCTTGACATCCATCTGCTCAACTTCCAGGTCGAGGCTTGCTGCTAAGCTGAGTACCACTCTGGTGGATGACATCTTCACAACTGGAGAGAAGATTTCATCGAAGTCAATGCCTTTCCTCTGATTGAATCCCGTGACAACTAGTCTAGCTTTGTACCGGGGTTTTGAAGTATGCTATCGTCGATCCACTGACGAATAGTACTGCATGTTTTATGGTGAAGATTCTTTCACTTTTCATCGGTCATTCCTTCTGGTTTCTCCTTCAGAAATACCGACCCATCATAGTCCTTCACATACAGAAGGTCTTTCATCCTTCCTCTTCATGTGAAATAATTGGTACTAGTTAACAAAATCATTTTTCCGACACCCCCATCCATCATAAAAATTCTAAGCAGAATTTCAAAAAACATGACCTCATTGTTGCGTCCGGAATGGTCGAAAATGGTGGAAATGACACTTCGTATGTCAAAATCCAACACAGGGACCAAATTGCAAATTTCAGAAATTACAGGGGCTAAAGTGCAATTTTCAAAAGTTCAGGGGCCAAAGATAAATCTCGGAAAAGTTTAGGGACTAAAATGTAATTTCCAGAAAGTTCAGGGACCTGTCTGAAATTTACCAGACACCACTGCTGACATGGCACTGCTGACGTGGCGATGACGTGGCGGATGACTGTGATGCTGACTGGATGCTGACGTGGCGGTGACAGGGCGACACGTGGCGCTGATTGGGCTGCTGACGTGGCGTAGTCTTCAACCTTGGTAGGCGCGTGCAGGAGCGTGGAGCGCGTGGGCGCGCGTTATAAGCTCTCTGACCGGCGCGTGGCGCGCGTGCGCTGTCCTCAGGCCTCTGTTCGATCGCCGAAAAATACTACAGTGTTCGTCTCGTCGTAAAAAATCCGATGGTATGCTCAAAATCGATTTTCGACAACTTTCGTCGGAACCGAATCTCCGTTACCGAGTTTCGGGATCCCACCGTGGAACCTTAGCTCTGATACCACTTGTTGTGATTAAACACACACGAATAGAAGTGAATTAAGAGAAAACTCTTCTTTTATTATACTATAAAAGAATTACAAAGCCAAGCTTTACAAAAACTTTCAAACACTTTACTCTCTACTCTCACTCGCACATTTGGGATGATTCTAAAACTGGTTTATGACTCATTTTATAGCTTCCAAAACGTGTGCTACAATGCACACGTTTTGACAGTTTCTGCCAGCTTCTCATTTTGCATGCCAACTGCATGCAAACTACTTCAAACTTTCGGCGGAACTGGCTGCATGCTGACTTTGCTTGCATGCTCATAACGTGCTCCAGCTGGTGTATTTGCTGGCTTCAACCGGACTTGGTATCGAGATTTTGAGTTTGTACGATTTCGTAACTTTAGGTAGCAGATGATTTTTTAGCCTTTCTTTGTAAGTGTGTAATAAATATAATGCCCTACATTTTTATAAATTATTAATTATGATGATTCGGATTTTGATATTATTTTCTAAATTTCATTTATTTTGTTGTCAATTATGTTTGATAATGATTCCCACACTATGAGATATATTAAATTAAATTAATAAAATACATCATAGCGTGGAATATCCATTCTGTGTGGATTCCCTACTTGCCACTAACCCTGGTTTTGGGTTGTGACACTTATGATTGAGAAGAGTGTCAAATGTGAGACAGTCTACGGTTTTGTCGGCGCTAATCCAACTATTGTAAAATGGAGATTATGGAGGAAGCTTTGTAAGGCTCAAATGAATAATGTTTATGAAAATGTTCATTTCGCTTGGAGGTTTATCCGGTATTATTTATTGAAAGTTGTTCTCTATATGAGCGTCTTTAATTGTTTGGGGGAGTGTCGATGAATCAATTTTTTTTTAAAAATACAGGTTCCAGTTTTTCTTTTGCGAAAAAAGGAATTTGGAAGTTCCCGAAGAATGGTTAGCATAAATTAAACTTGGATGGTAATAGTCATAGTAATCCATTGTTAATTTGGTGTTGTATTTAACATAATTTAATTGAGAGGTTGGCGTTTACGGGTTTTTTGAGAAGTTAAATTGCTGGGTTTCATCAATTTTGGAGTCGGTGATTGTGGGAAAATAGATGTTGGCGTTGGGCCCGGCGTGTTGACTTTGGGCCCAGAGGGGAGCCCAATACAAGAAAAGGTTGTTGGGGTCAGGAATAAGAAGAGATGGAAGCTGCATGCTAGGAGTGGGGTTGGGCCTGAAGGTGAGGATGTTAATTTGAGTGGTGCCAAGGGTATGGCTTTGGGCAAAAGAAACAGAGAGGAGAGTGGCAACCCTTCTTCAGTTTCGAAGAAGAGAACAGATACGGAGGCAAAATTAGAGCACAATAATGATGTGCTTAATTCTTTTACGGTGGTGGCTGGATCTCAGCCCCACCAGTCATCATGAATGTGCTGAGTTGGAATGTTCGGGGACTGGGGAACGCCCGAACGCTCCGAGCTATGAAGGAAGTTATCCGGGTGCACAAACCAAAGGTTGTTTTCTTGTGCGAAACAAAAGTTACAAGTTCACGGACTAAAGGTATTAGTTTGAAATTGAAGTTTGATTGCTGTTTTAGTGTAGATAGGATTGGGTTGAGTGGAGGAATAACATTATTGTGGGATTCTAGTGTGGAGGTGGAGGTAAAATCGTACAGTGCTCATCACATTGACGCCTTCGTAATTGAGGATAATCAAAGGGTTTGGAGATGTACTGGAATGTATGGCCACCCAGAAAACTCCCAGAAATTGCATACTTGGAGTTTGATGAAGTGGCTAAGTAAGTTGTACACACTGCCTTGGCTATGCTTTGGGGATTTTAATGAAATAATGAATGCCACCGAAAAAAGGGGGGAGCTGAAAGAAGTTGGAGGGCTATTGCCGAATTCAGACACTCTATTAAAGAATGTTCGTTCAGTGATCTGGGTTATAAAGGATATCCTTTTACATGGTCTAACCGAAGATTTGGTCCAAATCTGGTAGAGGAGAGGCTGGATAGATTTTTTTGCAATAAGGTGTGGGCACAAGTCTTCTATGTTGGACATGCTATTAACATAGACTCTTGGAGTTCTGATCATTGTCCAGTGATTATGGAGGTGAAGGAAAGAAGGCTAACAAGAGGTTATAGGACTATTCAGACTAAGAGAATCCATTACGAAGACAGGTGGAGCTCGTATGAGCGATGTAAAGAAATTATTAAGAGGGAATGGCAGGGGATAACCAATGTGGACAAGGTTCAAAGGTTCAAAGTTGTGGCTGGCAGAGTGATGGAGAGTCTTTATGCTTGGAGTCAACATGAGTTTAAAGGGAGAAATAGGAAGATGGAAGCATTGCTGAATGAGCTTAGATCGTGTAAGGATAACATGAGACATTACAATGAGGGTGATGAAATCAGAAGAATCGAAGGATTAATTGATAGATGGTTATCAGAAGAAGAGATCCTCTGGAAACAGAGATCCAGGGCTGATTGGTTAAATGGGGGTGACAAAAATATAAAATTTTTCCATCAAAAGGCGTCGGCCAGGAACCGGAAAAATAAAATTCGAGGAGTGATCAATGAGCAGAACCAATGGATGGAGGAGGATGTGGATATAGAACAGACCTTCTGCGATTACTTCCAAAGCATTTTTACTAGTTCGAACCCCCATTGGCAGAATGTTGAAGACATCATCAGCAGGATTTCACCTCGGGTTTCTTCAGAGATCAATAATCAGCTGGGGAAGCCTTTTACTGAGGAAGAAGTTAGAGAATCCCTCTCACAAATATGTCCTACGAAGGCCCCTGGGCCTGATGGGCTTGAAGCTGGTTTTTTCCTGAGACATTGGGAGGTGGTGGGACCTCAAGTCATAGAGACCTGCCTCCATGTGCTTAATGAGGGAGGGAATATAGGGCCCTTAAACCATACTTTTATTGTCTTGATTCCCAAGATTACAAAGCCAGAAAGAGTTTCTGATTTCAGGCCTATCAGTTTATGCAATGTCATTTACCGTCTGATCGCAAAAACTATTGCCAACAGACTGAAAGGATTTCTTCACCAAATTATCTCTCCCACGCAAAGTGCTTTTATTCCCGGGAGGCTTATTACGGACAATATTATCATAGGCTATGAATGTCTGCACAAGAATCGGAAAACTAAAGGGAAAAATGGGCTGGTTGCGCTCAAGTTAGATGTGAGCAAGGCATATGATAAAATTGAGTGGTGCTTCTTGGAAGCGGCAATGCTAAAACTGGGATTTGACAGAAATTGGGTGAAGCTGATTTTGGGGTGTATTTCAACTGCTTCGTTCTCGGTTTTGATCAATGGGACTGCTAAAGGGTCGATTGTTCCGCAAAGGGGGCTTAGACAAGGATGCCCTCTATCTCCCTACCTTTTCATCCTTTGTGCTGAGGTTTTTTCACAGTCCATCCTAAGAGCAGAGGACCAAGGATTATTCCAAGGGCTGAGATTAACAGGGAGCTTTCCATTTCCCATTTACTTTTTGCGGATGATAGTTTAATTTTTTCCCGCGCTAAGGCCTCTGATTGCCAATCTTTGAAAACAATTTTTGATGATTATTCTGCAGCTTCTGGACAGATATTTAATTTTGAGAAGAGCTCAATGTTCTTCAGCGACAAGACCAAGCCAGCACACCGGGAGGCTATTAAGGGGATTTTTGGGTTAAGAGTGGTGTCTATGTATGACAAATATCTGGGAATTCCTGCAATGATTGGTAGAAAGCAGTCGAGCTTCTTTAATGAGATCAGATTAAAAGTCAGCGGCAGAATCAATAGTTGGCAATCCAAATTGTTTTCGAGTGGGGGTAAGGAAGTTCTCATTAAAGTTGTGGCCCAAGCTATACCGGCGTATGCTATGAGTGTGTTCAAGCTACCCCAATGTGTTTTTGACGATATACAAAGGGAGATTGCGAGGTTTTGGTGGGGGTCAAATGATCATAAGAAGAAAATACATTGGGTTAAATGGGAAAAATTGTGTTTTGCGAAAGTCCGAGGAGGGTTGGGGTTCAGGGATCTCTCATATTTTAATCAAGCGTTGGTGGCCAAACAAGGTTGGAGAATGATTCAGGAGCCAGGTTCATTGATGGCCCGAGTTCTTAAGGCAAGGTATTTTCCAAAATCTGATTTTCAGAGTGCAAGTTTGGGCTCTAATCCATCTTTCATTTGGCGAAGTTTGCTGTGGGGAAAAAAGCTACTTGAGAAAGGGCTTCGATGGAGAATTGGAGATGGAAGACAGGTGAAGATTTCTGAAGATAAATGGATTCCCAGGCCAAACATTTTCAAACAAATTCTGCCCTATACTTTTAGAGGTGAGGCTACAGTGGCCGAATTAATCACTGATCAACAATGGAATGAAGATCTTGTTCGAAGGAACTTTCACCACATAGATGCTGAGGAAATTTTGAAGATCCCGTTACCTGGTGAACCAAGAGCAGATCACAAACTCTGGCACTTTGACAAAAAAAGGTTTGTATTCAGTTAAGAGTGGGTATCAGGTGGCATGGAAAGACAAGTTTGCGTTAGAACCAGGCAGCTCGGAGAGTAGGGGGATCATTGGAAGATCATTTGGGCCAGGCACTTCCTCAAAAGGTGAAGATCTTCATATGGAGAGCAATGGTAAATTTGCTTCCTACAGCAGAAAATCTTTGGAGGAAAAAAATCACAGAAGATCCCATATGTTTTCGGTGTGGTGTCTATTGTGAATCTTGTTTTCATGCTGGGTGTCTTGGCAGGTCCGAAACCAGAAATTTTTTGAAGGGGTTAGTGAAGACCCTATTAGATCTCTTGCACGAGTTGAAGCCATGGTGGAATCGAGTAAAATCCCGTCGATTTCAGAGCTGAAGCTGCCAATAAAGAAATGCTTGTCTGATGACCGAACATGGAAGCCTCCTCTGGAGGGATGGTTTAAAATGAATACTGACGCGGCAGTAGACTTTTGTACGTGCAAGGCTGGTTTAGGGGCGGTATTTAGAGATTCTAAGGGTAAGGTGGTGGGGGCTGCTGTAAAAAGTATTGATTTCAACGGAGACGTTCTAGTCGCGGAAGCTGAAGCTGTTAAGTTTGGCCTCCAAGCTGCGGAAGACCTGGGGTTGCTTCATTTGGTGGTGGAAACCGATTGTAGTCAGGTGGTGGATTTGATCTATAACAGGAAGGGTACTTTGACAGAAACGTGGTGGATTATTGAAGATATTTTAGGAAAGCTAGCTAGTTTAGATAGACATTTTATTTGCTATGCCTCTCGTTTTTGCAATGTTATTGCTCACGCTCTTGCGAAATTGGCAACTAGAGTTTGTTACCCTGTTATTTGGAAAGATAATTTTCCTTCAAACATTAAGTGTATTTTCACTTCTCTTCAGTAATGATTTCTCTTTTCTCAAAAGAAAAAAAAAAAAAAAAAAAAAAGATAAGTTTCACTTTCTTGTTTACTACCTTCCATAAGTGTTGTGTTGGCTTTGAATTCTTTAATTTAAAGTGGCAGTGATCAAAATGCGGCTGTTGATTCTTTAACTCCAAGGGTGTTTTAGTTACAATTTTGCTAACATTAAAATATTCTGTCAAACACGTTTTTTAACGTTAATTTTAATGTTCATAAAATCATAATCTCATAATATGATATTATTTTTTGACACATAATTATATTCTAACGTTTGTTGCATAATTTACAAATTAATACTATTTATTAAACCCACTCTGAGTGTGAGTGATATTGTGTTACCTTCTTTATTTTGCAAATGTAAACTTAGATTGGAAAATTTTATTTTCAATTTTGAGGAAAATGAAATATATTGCCGCACTCACAAAAAAACTTATTTTATATAATTGTCTTGTCTATATCACTATTTCTAAAATAAAATGGGATCTTAAACTGGTTGAAACCGAGTATCAAATATGAGTCTAATCTCAATAAACCTTCAAAACCAGGCAGTTAATCTATAACAGATGCTTGATTTATTAAAAATTAATTAGAAAGCAAAAGCCACACAATTACGCTGCAAAAAAAAAAAAAAAAACATTAGAAAATTATGAAAGCAAACGCCACACAATAATCATATAAATTAAACAAACCTAATGATCAAGATAAATTAATGAAATTTTTTATTTCAGAGAGAGCTTCACGGTCAGGCAAACCGTGGCAACTATCATCAAAATGCCTCACCAAATTCACACCCTTTTGCTCCATCAATTCGGCCAGCTCAACATGACGGTCAATCATCGGATCTTCACTGCCGCCGGCCACCATCATCTTCCATCCCAGATACACGATTTGGTCTAAAAGCTTTGACCCACCTCCCGCCGTTGGATTGCAATACTCGTGATCACGGTCAGCCCCGATCGGTAACGCTAACTGCCATATCAAATCAGTAGTGGATGTTGGTATTATAGGATCATTCACTAACCTCAACTCTGACTCAGTCCTTTTGGCCCCACCGAAGAAAGGTTTGTACAATATCACCCCTTTGATTTTCAGCGGTATCAAATTATCAACGTGTGTGGCTGCTAGCAATCCTGCATAATAAGCTACGTTGCCGCCTCCGCTATCGCCCATTAAGAAACAAGACGAGAAGTCAGCGTAGTGTTGTAACCAGTGTTCTTGGGTTGTTTTGATCCAGTACAGCACTTCTATGGCATCATCGTATGCTGCTGGAACACGATGCTCAGGGGCAAGCCTGTAATTTACAGATACAATCACAGCAGGGACTTGGGCTGCCATACCTGAGCAAAGGTCATGGTAAACTTTTGTGGCTGCGCTCAAAAGAACGAGGCCTCCGCCGTGGAAGTAAACTATGAGGGGAAGCTTGCTGCTGGAGGAGGAGGAGGAGGAAGAATCAAGTGCTTGACGGGGCAGGAATATGCGGACCCAAGTGTTGTTTGATTGGTTGATGGTGACGTCTTTGGAGAGAGCTACGGTATGGTCGTTGGGATCGGGTGTGGCTACGACGCTTGGGACGTTGCTGTAGTCGCGAGTGATCGTGCCGTCGGCGTTGACGATGAACATGGGGGGGGATTGAGTGGTTGACTCTGATGGAGCAGTTTTGTCTGACATGTTAGCAAGATAAGGGCTACAGGATGAATGGATGATTTTTAAATGCTCAAAGCCTCAAACTGTTTTAGCTTTTGTTTCGACTAAGGCCATTTTTTAAATTTTATAGAAATAAGATATGATTATTTAAAATTTCAAAATCTTTTAAGAATATTATATGTTAAAAATAAAAGCTGGCTCCTTTTGCTAAGGTTGGTCGTTAGTAAATTAATATTATATGAAGGTTTTGATGTGCATTGAGTATGTTTTGTAGGTCAAAATCATATTAAGATTCATTTGGACTCAACGAGCGATGATTCAGTAAATTCGGAGTAAAAACGGGTTATATGCCAGAATTCAGCATGAGCGACTCGACACTGATCAGCCCGTCATGATGGCCACTTGTGTGAGGCAGAAGCTAAAACTTGCTATGCATCACGATGCCAGTTGATTGCATGTCACTACGCCCGATTGAAAGAAGCCAACGTCGGGACACGGACGTGATTCCTGGAACGTGAATAACTCTGATTTTTTAAGAAAGAAAGCTCACTGGCCTCCTATATAAATATAGGCTCGTTCAATAACTAAAAAAGAAGTCTCATAACATACTTTTGGAGCCTTAAAGTAATAGAAGAAGACCTAGAGCAAAATAACAATGAGTGTCTCAATCGGTATTGGAGATTGAAGTCGAAAACTACAAATGAGAGTTCTTTCTTCACTTCTTTCTCTAACTTATTCTTTATGCGTTCTTATTTTGTGATAATGATTAGCTTGTGCTTATTGAACATTATGAGAAGCTAAATCATTAATCTAGGATTGAAATGGATCTTAAGCATAATATTTAATTGATTTGCATATTCTTATTCTATTAGAATTGTTATTAAACTATTTATTATTGTCTATTTTTTAAGCATTTTTTATTGTCTGACATAGTCGTGGTAAATCCTTAAGAACTCGAAATTGGGTTAACCGTGGGAATAATAGCATATAATATAATTCTTTAAATGAATTTCCTTGTAGGATAGATATATACATGTAGGGTATGTGTAGCCAATATAAGAACTTGATCTTAATGGATTTGGTTTAAGTTAGTTAACATAAACATATGGTTAATTGGCTTAATCAGGATATTTCTACCTGACTATCGAAAGAGACTTGCAGATAACTTAGCATTTTAGGTTAATAATTTACAATAACAACCTAATTGAATGAAAATTGCATGAACCCATTGTGTGTGTGCTTAGATGAAGTTACAACTTTAGGTTTTTCTATCATAAAAGGATTTTCCCAAAAGTTATTTATTTGTTGTTTATTTAGTATTTTGGTTGATTAATTTTATTAAATTTCTCTCAACCAATTATTTAGTTGCAGTTTATTTAGTTGTAGTTAATTAGGTTTAGTTTTAGTATTAATAGGAAAAATAATAAGTCCATGTGGGAACGATATCTGACTTTTAGTCACTATATTACTTGAGTGTTACTTGTGCTTGCGTGTGATAGTAAAATCGTGATCAAGTTTTTGGCATCGTTTCCGGGGATTTATTTTATTTTTTCTTGATTAATAATAAAGCAATACTATACCTTTTTTTTTTTTAGAAACGATGGAAACCCCGCCACCAAACCACCCATTCTAGGCCGCGGCGCAGGTAAAACCACCGGCTGTCCCAGGCTCTTTCAAGAAGTGCACCCCCTGGATTCGAACCCAGAACCTCAAGGTGAGATCCTGGACCCTACACCACCAAGCCACACCCCTTGGGGACAGCCCTTGGATCTTAGACCACTAGCAAACCTAATCCCCTACCACATGGACCTGAAATAATATTGCCACTTCCACCAGGAGAATGGCCATGACATCAATACTTGCCTTCGCCTCAGGCATGAAATCCAAAATCTGATCGTCGCTGGCAGAATACCTAATCTAGAACAAGTCTGAACCATGCAGTATTCATGCTCCAAATTATTGAAAAATTTGCATTTGCATCTTTCTTTTCAGCATGTAATTGATGGGATATGTGCCCTAAAGTTTCATGTATTGTAAACGGAATTGATTATTGTAATAATAATAAATGCATTATTCATATAACAAAGTTGTTTGATTTATATTGCATATTATCCAATTGTCTTGTTTACCTTCATTACTCTTGTATTTACAGATTTAGCGTATGTTTGATGAACAAAAGGTTTTACTTCTGAAGTTAGTAATCTAAATAGTCCTTAGAGAGCAAACAAATAGGGTACTTTGTTTGTGGTTTACCTAGCGACGGTCTATTATATACTTATATGATGACCTTGATATGGAATCTTTCATGTAATGACATGGTAATGAAAACACCTTGTATTATGACATCATATAGAAGATAAATACGAATTTCTTTTAATATCTGTTAACCGAAGAAATTTATTTTATCTAATAGATGGTCATATATGGATTCGATCTTAATCCTGAGTGTATTACGAACTCCTGCATGACAGGCTATGTCATTTGATCTACTATGGTGAGGTTGGTGTTGCTTTCCCGGTCAATAACTACGTGTTTTGGGGATATGGTTTGGTATGTAGCTAGGAACTTTTAACACAGATATGAAATTCACTCCTTCTTAGGAGAAGCAAAATAATATCTCTTTTAAGAATTGATTCGGGACCTGAACAATTTGAGCGCTCAACTCTTCTATTATGAATAGAAAGTTTTATATTCATAATGGTTATGAATTAATTGTTCATTATAGAATCAATGGTGCTTAAGAGATAAAATATTTAGAAGGGTTTAACAGACTTATGACCCAGCTCTATTTATGAGAAATTCGTGAAGGGCTATATCCATATATAATGACTATATCGATGGACACTGTAGTTGTTCAGCATATATTTTCCATCTACAGTAACATAAGTTTAACTTCGAGTTTTTAGTGGAATAATGTAGAGTTAATAATACGTAATATTTAATTAAAGAATTTAATTAATATTTCGGGATTATTGGAGTTTAGAATCGTAAGTCCATTTGGTCCCCGTGCTAGCTCGATTAACTGTAGCAAATCTGATATAATTAGATTGCCTAATAATATGCTCACATTATATTTATATATTATTAATGAGATTAATAATATTTTTTATCACAAACGGAAACTGTGTTAAATTAGTTTTCTAGAATTTTTTAATTATTAGATAATCATGTTAGTAATAATTATGAGATAATTACAACAATATAAGTGAAGGTAATTAATTCATTATTAAGATAATGATTTTTTATTTACCTTTGAGATAAAGCCATATGGCTTATCATGCTCTCCAATTCATTATGTCTATTAGGTGGCATGTATACACCCAATGACTTTTTCATGAACTAAACAATTCTTATGCTTTGGTATGACCTTCACATTAATGTGTTTGCCATTGCAAGAAAGCATTAAATGCTTAATCACAAAGTCTTTATCTTTAGCTTAATATTTATTATGCTTTGGTCTGGCATTCACATTAATGTGTTTGCCATTGCAAGAAAGCATTAGATACTTAATGACAAAGGTGGTTAGTTTTTGGATGGAATATTATCTCTACCATCTCCACTCTTTCATTAGTTGAATCCATTCACACAAATTGAGAAGAGAATTGAAACACATTCACAATAGTTGTGAGAGAGTTAGAGAGAAAAAAATTATTTTCTCAAGTGTTGAGAAGTAAAAGAAACAATAGTGAATTAGATATTTGATCTTCTTCATCATATTTTTCTAAAGCCAAAAAAAAACTTTGTGACAACCTCATTTCTCTAAATAGTTTAGAGTTTGATCTTATACTTCTTTAAAAAGTCTAGAGTTGATCTTTGTGAGTGAAACTCACACTTTGGTTTATTGGTTTAGCCATAGTTCAGAAGATCGAGTGGTTGATCCAAGTGTTGGACATCAAAGGAAACTCATCTACATCAAAGGAACAAAATCCATTCTTCAAGTGTTGAAGGATTTCGACTACAACAAAAGTAGAAGGTAAAGAAAATTTTAAAGGTCCATACCAGAGCCAGTGCTTACATTAGCAAATTCTGCTGCGCTAAGGAAAATCATTTCCTACAATCTGCATCAGAGCGCTTAAGGTTGAAAAGTTTTCTTAACCCTTGTCCTTTAAAGTTTTTAGTTTTAATAATTTATATGAGATATAGATTGTTAAAATGCATGTTGTGATGAGTAGACATAATTAGATTCATGAGATGAATGGTTTTAATGTTCATGTGATGAATGTTTACTTTGATTCATGAGATGAATGTATTGCGTTGATCATTAATTTTTCCGACTCTTATTTTTATTATTGGGAATATAAGACCATAAGGTCATATTCAGTTGTAAGTTCATTTCCTTTGTAATAAGTCCATTATGTAACCATATTTGTAAATTAAATGAGCCGATGCCGCGAAGGACTTATGACGAAGAAATTTCGTGAAGAACTCAACAACACAACATGGAACAGGTTTTAAAGACCAAATGATGCCTTAAATTTATTTTACTAATTAGATTAGTATAGAAAAATAAGAGTCTGGTCAGCGCAATTTATTATGTGTATGTTTTTGCATTTTGCAACCCTGGAAACTAGGTTGCGTCGTGACACAAACTTTCACGTGTCATGAAGCCCAACAAATACGAAGCCACTGGAGGCTACTACCTCGATCGCGTCTCGATATAGGTATCGTAACATCATGACGCGATATAGACCTGGCAATTTTTTGCTCACTGGTTTTTGGACGTCGCGATGCCCAGTCTGGGTAAATATATTTGTTTTAAAGTGTTTAATAACATGACATATAGCCTATGGTGCCTACTCTTTCATTTTCACATGCCATAACATGTAGACATGCATGATATTCTAATCATAAAATATGATTTTATGTAATTTAATGGTTACGAATATGAGATGTATGCAAACAAATTAATAAGATTCATTGGTTTAAAGGTTTAAAAATTACGAATTCAAGTTTTAATACAAATGGACCTTATGAGTACATTATTTCCATTGGTATATCGGATGGAAACCCGGACATAAATTCCATAACCGATTCCGAATGGACAGTAATATGGTATGCATTTGGGATACAATACCGTACCTTTGGAATAAATAATATGCTTTTATCAGTTAAATAATTTAATTACATTTGGTCCGTTCGTTGAATTCTAAATTTTAAAACCTAATAGCGGACTAATATTTTAAAAGTTAAAATTAATTAGATCACTATAGCAACTTGATTAAATTATTTTAATTAAGTTAATTGAATAGTAGAGACTAATCGGGATTAGTGAATAAAATTTTAAGACTTAAAATTGGTTAGATCACTAATTATCCACTAGTATTAATAAATATATGTTTTTAGCCGAGCATAATCTTAATTCATTAGAAACTAGTGTGATAGAAACCTTAAAATTAGAAATAGTGAGTCGGAGATGGGTATAACACAATATATCCCACGATCTCCATTATTATCCAGAAACGTGAGATTCAAAAGCTGCCTCGAGATGGATTTGCTTTTGTTCCCCTACGAATGGTGTCAATTTTATGTCAATATCGGGTTTGGATTCCGAGAGGATAGGGACTCTAGATGTATATGACAATTTGACCTACCCTACGGTGGCACCTCACTAATTAAGTCCAATGGTTCTGAAATAATGGGTCACACTCATAAAGGAACGATTAAGTTGTTAATCATATCATCCTTCAACAAAATGACAGTAGTTGATTGATATAGGAATAAGATTTATTTCAGATATATTAATCATTTTAGAATGTCTCAATCTATCATGCGAATACTTGACCTACCCTATGGTGGTACTTATTTGTGGGATGATAGATAACTGTGGCATAGTAATTCTTTTAGGTTTTTAATTCATTATACATTGATCATGCATCATGTTTAATTTTATGCCTAAATGTTTGACAATTCAAATATGCGATGAATGAATAATTGAATGCGTGTTTATTATTTTTTCAGCCATGGCATCTGCAATTATCTCAATTCTCAAGCAACAAGAAAAATTAACCGGGAAAAATTATGTTAAATGGAAAAGTGACCTGAATGTTATTTTAATATGCGAAGACCTTAAATTTATCCTAATGGAGGAATGTCCTCCTGAGCCAGCACCTAATGCTGGCAGAGCTGCACGTAATGCCTATAATAACTGTATTAAGGCAAATAAAAAAACTCATAGCTATTTGATAGCATCCATGTCTGAGGTTCTTTTTGCACAGCATCAGCATATGGCGACAATATCATTGATTATACAGTCTTTACAGAACCTATTTGGGAAGCTTTCGGAGTGGGCACAACATAGAGCTATTGCCTTTATATTTAGCGCTAAGATGAAAGAAGATACATCAGTCCAAGACCATATGTTAAGGATAATGTCTCATCTAAATATGGTCGAAACCCATGGTGCACGTATCAATGTGCAAAGCCAAGTGACAATGATTATGGAAATAATTCTGAAGAGTTTCATGTAGTTTAAAAGCATATTTCTATTAATAAGTTAATTTTTACGTTGACTAAACTTCTAAATGAGCTCACCAATTATGAGTCAATGATGATCGGTCATCGTAGGTCCAATGTTGAGGTAAATGTTGCCGAATCTTCTAAATCTGTAAAGAAAAAGAAGAAAAGCAATTGGAAGGTGAATGCAAAGTCAGTGAAGAAGATAACAACAAAAGGCTCTAAAGGTGCCAATGCAAAAGGAAAATGTTTCCATTGTGAAGAACAAGGGCATTAGAAAATGAATTGTCCAAAATACATAGTTGAGCATAAGGAGAAAAAGAATGCAGGTAAATATGATTTACTTGTTATTAAGTCTCTTTTAGTGGAGGATAATAAATCCGTTTAGATTGTTGATTCTGGTGCCACTAGCCATGTTTGTTGTTCTTTGCAGCTACTTGATTCATTGAAGGACCTTGTTGAAGGTAGCTTTACCAATGAGAGTTAGGACAGGGGATGATGTTTCAGCTAGAGCCGTAGGAGTTTCCAAGTTAAACTTTAATAATAGTTATTTATGTTTGAATAATGTTCTTTATATTCCTGGTTTTCGCAGGAATTTGATTTCTATAAGAAAACTTATGGAATTTGTCATTTAATAATAAGTCAATTATTATTAGTTGAAATGGATTAAATATATGCACAAGAAACTCCGAAAATAATCTAAAATACATGAATCATTTTTTAATACTGAAATGTTTAAGATTGAAAAATCTAAAACACAGCAGCAAAAGATTTCTCATGATGACACATATCTATGGCACCTTAGACTTGGTCATATTAGCCTTGACCGGATAAATAAACTAATTAAGAACGGAGTCTTAAATCGGTTAAAACTTGGTACTTTACCTGTCTGTGAATCATGTTTAGAAGGAAAAATAACTAAGAGACCTTTTACTAGAAAATGGATAAGAGCCAAAGAAACACTTGAGCTAATACATTCAGACGTTTGCGGACCGAGGAATGTAAAAGCCCGAGGTAGTTATGAATACTCCGTCACTTTTATTGATGATTATTCAAGATATATGTATGTTTACCTAATGTAGAATAAGTCAGATACATTTGAAAAGTTCAAAGAATATCGTGCTGAGGTTGAGAACCAATTAGGTAAAAGCATCAAAATTCTACGATCTGATCCTGGAAGAGAATACATTGATAGACATTTCAAGAAATTCTTAGTTGAGCATGAAATTGTTTCATAACTCATAGCACCTGGAATATGACAATAAAATGGTATTGTAGAAATGAGAAATCAGACCCTACTACACATGATGAGATCAATGTTTAGTTATAGCACTCTGCCTAGTTCATTCTGGGGGTATGTATTGGAAACAACAATATATATCCTAAATATTGTTCCTTCTAAGTCTATTCCTAAGACTCTCATAGAGTTGTGGAATATTCGTAAAACTAGTTTGCGACATTTCCGCATCTTGGGGTGTCCAACATATGTGCTAAAGAACAAGACTACTAAGTTGGAACCACGTTCACAGATGTGCCTATTTGTAGGTTATCCTAAGGAAACTGGATGTGGATTTGTTTATAATACAGAAGATAATAAAGTATTTGTGTCGACAAATGCTGCATTTCTTGAGGAGGATTATATAAGAGAGTTCAAACCTCGAAGTAAAGTTTTACTTGAGGAGTTACTTGCCGGTACGACCAGTACGCCATTGTCAAATGTTGTCAAAGACATAACACCTTCTACATCTAAGAGTCAAATGCAAGTTTATCAGGATACCATACCATCTAGACTTAATGGGAGGTTGTACGACAACCTGAACGCTATATAGAAAATGGAGAGGTGCAATTTGTTGCATCTAGTAATATTATAGATGATCTATTGACCTATCGTAATGCAATGGAAGATATTGATAAAGAGGTATGGCTCAAAGACATGAACCTTGAGATGGAGTCTATGTACTTTAACTCAGTCTGGGAACTTATAGACCAACCTGATGAGTAAAACTCATAGGTTGCAAGTGGATCTACAACAGAAAAAAAGAATAGATGGGAAAGTACAGACTTTCAAGGCTAGACTAGTGGCAAAAGGTTATACCCAGAAATAGGAAGTTGACTATGAAGAAATTTTCTCGCCAGTAGCCATGCTAAAATCCATTATGATTCTTTTTACCATTGACACATATTATGACTATGAGATTTGCAAAATAGACGTCAAGACTGTATTCTTGAATGGAAATCTTGATGAAAGTACCTATATGGTTCAACCAAAGGGGTTCATAACCCAAGGTCAATAGCAAAAAGTTTACAAGTTGCAAAGGTCCATTTATGGGCTTAAGCAAGCATCTAGTGTTAGTTTCTAAGGTGGTCCCAAAATAAATATAAGCAATGAAATAGAATGAATACTCATACGAATTATGGCGGAAACATACTTACAAAGATCATAAGCAATGAAATCTAGTGTTGGAAGTGATGATCAATAAAAAACGTTTCCTCCATTTGTTGAAGCTCTCGGCCAAAGGACTTTTTTTGATGAAGTTCTACAAGCTCCAAGCTTTATAATGATTCCAAGCTCAAAGATTAGCTTCCTTATCACCTTGTTTGATTCTTCAAGTGTGCTAGCAAGATTGGAAAGAAAAACAATTTTCCCTACCAAAGAGAGAGGCTCACGATTTTTTCTCAAAGAAATGGAGAGAGAGTTTTTTCTTTTATTTTGCAATTTGTTTTCTAAAAACATAATGAAAACAATTACCAAAAAATTAGTATAACATTTCCCAAAAGTCAAAGCCAATTTTGGCTCCAAAATGGCATTAAATGCCCACACCTACTCCTTTCATGAATTGTGACAGCATGTCACTCACCAAAAGGTGACTTGACATCTATCACTAAAGTGACAAGTGATGTGACTTGCGATGTGACTTGTGGGCCCCACTTTAATTCAAAATCGAAGTGTGCCCGCAAACACTCCAGGGCTCGAGTTTGCTAATTTCGAATTAATAAACTTCTGTCGCGACGTAATTAAATAATTATGCCTAGCAAAATTACTATTCACGTCGCTAACGAATTAATTCTAAATTAACTCGTTTACCCGAATTAAAATCCAATTTTAATTCCGCGTCGAAACCTAATTTCGTTTAATATATCGAATATATTATTTTATCGATTAATTCCAAATTAATCTTTCTCTCTCTTCAAATAGTATTTTATCCCAGATAAAATCTCTCCGCAATTAATCTCAGATTAATTAAGTTCGAAACATACGTCATCGGTGAATCTTTGGGAAGCGACCCAAGAGATTCCTGGATATGTTGGCAGTAAATCCGATCATCGGATTATCCGAACACGTATGTACCTCGTACTACGCTCTTACCGATTTACGAGACAATGTTGGCTTCTAGCAAAGCGACATGCCTACCCAATTCTCCAGAAATAATCTTAATGGAATATTTGATCTTTGTCAGGCGTAGTATACGTAATATCGTGTATAGCGATCCAGTATCTGATGTCACATGCAAGGCCTGGGGCTGGAATAGTGTCTTCCTCGTACGAAACATATATCGGATTACTAGCAACTAGTCTCTTTAATCGGATAATCATGACTAAGTCATATTATCCCGATGGTTGCAACACTATATAGAACCAGTTATGTATCCCTCATTGATCATTATCTCCATATGACTGAAGTGATACTTCTGTCTCGACATCACACCCAATACACTACGATTCTCAATAAACCCAGAAGAGGCGTACACATAACCTGTTAAAGTCCTGGACGACCAAAACCAAAGCGTATTGATTGTCGCAAGTACTAGCGATGCAAGTCTCAGGTTAAGACCAAATACACCTACCCTGAAGAGGATTCCCATAGACACATAGACATACTACCAATAGGATTCCGCGGGGTCTATCCAGAGTGAAGTTGTTTCCGTATTATCGGTAAACACAACCTCCTATCACACTTGCATAAGTATCAAATACTTAAATATATAAGAACTATGACGTTATGCCCTCACAACGCACACAAGTACATTACCAGTCTATTCCGTATTATCGATGTCCAATCTCGATAATACTAAGACTAGGGATCATTTAATGATTAAACCTTTTTGGATTGATGTTGTCTCATATCATCTCAATCTGAAACTAATCATAAGGACTTTTATCATTTATATATCCAAGTAAATAAATTACAAAATGATAAAAGGCAATTTCCATTGCTACATAGTTAATTTGTACAAAAACCACAATGTCTTGTGCAAATAGTGACGCTATGGGTCATAACTGTCTAACAATCTCCCACTTGGCCTATAGGCAGTCGCTCAAGCATCTAACACCTGAACTATATACATGTCGCTCAAACTTCTGCTGAGGAATAACTTTCGTCAGCGGATCTGCCATGTTATCCTCTGATGCAACCTTCTCGATCTTCACATCGCCACGATGTATGATCTCACAAATCAGATAGAAATGACGAAGAACATGCTTAGATCATTGATGAGACCGCGGTTCCTTAGCCTGCGCTATAGCCCCATTATTGTCACAATACAATGGAACGGGCTCAGCTGCTAACGGAACTACTCATAATCCAATTAGGAATTTACGGATCCAAACTGCCTCTTTTGCTGCTTCAGCTGCAGCAATATACTCCACTTCAGTTGTTGAATCGACAACAGTCTTTTGTTTGGAAGATTTCCAGCTTACTGCTCCGTTGTTCAAACAAAATACGTATCCGGATTGTGACTTACAGTCGTCTTTGTCGGTTTGGAAACTTGCATCGGTATACCCAGTTACCTCAAGTTCTCCATCCAGTGACCTTCACCTGGATCGGCCTGATAGCGACTACACATGTTCAAAGCATATGAGACATCAGGTCGCGTACATATCATGGCATACATGATCGATCATACTACCGAGGCGAACGGTATCCGACTCATGCTGTCTCTCTCATATTGAGTTTTAGGACACATGTCCTTAGATAGAGTGACGCCATGTGACACTGGCAACAGTCCCCTCTGTGAATGATCCATGTTGAATCTCTTCAACACTTTGTCAATGTACGTGCTCTGGGAGAGTCCAAACAGCTTTCTAGATCTATCCAAGTAGATCTTTATTCCTAGAATAAAGGTTGCTTCTCCCAGATCTTTCATGGAGAATTTCAATGAAAGCCAAGCTTTCACCGACGTTAACATGGGAATGTCATTGTCGATAAGCAGTACATCATCAACGTAAAGGATAATGAATGTCAGTGCGCTCCCACTAACCTTCTTATATACACAAGGATCATCTTCGTTTTGAATGAAATCATATTCTTTTATGATCTCATCAAAATGTTGGTTCCAAGACCGCGATGCTTGCTTCAATTCATAAATGGATATATTTAACTTACAAACCTTATTTGCAAGTCTTGGTAGGATAAAACCATCAGGCTGTTGCATGTAAACATCCTCCAAAAGGTTTCAGTTAAGGAAATCGATTTTGACGTCCATCTGCCATATCTCGTAATCAAAATATGCAGCAATAGCAAGCATAATCCGAATGGATTTAATCATGGCAATGGGTGAGAAAGTTTTATCGTAATCGACACAATTTCGTTGACAATACCCCTTCACTATAAGCCTAGCTTTGTACGTTTTTACGTTGCCATACATGTTGGTCTTCTTCTTGAAGACCCATTTGCAACCAATAGGCTTTACGCCTTCTGGTGCATCAACCAGTGTCCAAACTTGGTTGGTGTACATGGAATCCATTTCTGACTTCATGGCTTCTTGCCATAAAGCGGAATCGATATCTTGTATCGCTTCCTCATATGTATCCGGTTCGTTATCCTCAATGAGATTAATATCTACATGAGGTGAGATCAGAAACTAATACCTCTCAGGTTGTTTTCTGACTCTCTCCGACCTACACGGTCCTTGTGTAATCGAAGCTTGTGGTACAGTCTCATCCATGTTGGACTGTTCATGTTCCGTTGAGGATTCTATGCCAGGAACAACATCACTCCAATTTTCATCGAGTTCTACTTTTCTCCCACTTATCACTGCATTTAAGAATTCCTTCTCAAGGAAAACAGCATGTAGAGCAACAAATACTTTTTTCTCTTGTGGGTGATAGAAGTAATATCCTTTGGTTTCCCTAGGATATCCTACGAATAGGCATTTATCCGATTTGGGTTCAAGTTTGGTACCTTCCAAACGTTTGATGTATGCCCAGCAACACCAAATCTTCAGGAATGGGAAACATGGTTTCTTTCCTGTCCATATCTCATACGGTGTCTGTTGAACAGACTTTGACGGAACCTTATTCAAAATAAGTATTGCATTTTTCAATGCATATCCCCAGAAGCAAATAGGTAGCTCCGTACGACTCATCATAGACCTTACCATGTCTAACAAAGTTTGGTTTCTCCATTTGGACACACTGTTTAGTTGCGGTGTTCCAGGAGGAGTCCACTGTGAAAGAATACCATACTCTTTCAAGTAATCAAGAAACTCATTGTTCAAGTATTTGCCACCACGGTCCGACCATAATGTCTTAATACTTTTGTCGTCTGTTTTTCAACTTCGTGTCGAAACTCTTTGAATTTCTCAAAGGTTTCCGACTTGTGTCTCATAAGATACACATAAACATAATGCGATACATCATCCGTAAAGGTTATGAAGTATTCATATACACCTCTAGCCTGGCTAGACAGGGGTCCACATACGTCACTATGAACGAGGGCTAACAGTTCGGTGGCACGTACACCTTTACCGATAAAAGGTGATTTAGGCATCTTGCCTAATAAACAAGATTCGCAGACGTCATATGAATTTGGATCAAATCCGTCCAAGTACCCACTCTTCGAAAATGTGGATATGTGTGTCTTGTTTATGTGTCCTAGACGACAATGCCACATATAAGTTTCATCTTTGTTACTTACTTTAAGCCTTTTGTTTGTTACATTATATGTTTGAGATTGATTTATATTCAAAATATAAAGACCATTATTTGCATCATCTGTGCAAATTTCTACATCATTTTTATACATAAAACACCCAGTGTTTCTAAATACAAAAGTATACCCACATTGGGTTAACATAGATACAGAAATTATATTCATAGTCAAACTAGGTACAAAATAACAGTTTATAAGTTCAAGTACATGCCCCGAGGGCAGTTCCAAAACATAAGTGCCCACGGCTAAAACGACAACTCGAGTCCCATTTCCAACACGGAGGTCAATCTCTCCTGAGGCCAGTCTCCTGCTAATCCGCAGATCCTGCACATCAGTACATATGTGAGTACCACAACCAGAATCAAAAATACAATTTTTAAAACTAGAAGTAGACATGTTTATTTCTATAACAAACATACATGAAGCCGGTGCCTTGCCCGCTTTAATCTCCTTCATGTGTGCCTTGTACTCGCGGCAGTCACGCTTCCAGTGACCCCGCTTGCCGTACTGCAGACAAACATCTTGGGATTTATCCTTGGGTTTCCCAGAACCCTTTGATGATTTGGCCTTGCCTTTCTTCTTATGCTTCTTCTTCTTCACACCTTCAGTCGCCTTGGGCCAAGCCCTTGGAGACTGAGATGTCGAAGCGAAGTGCGCCTCGTGCTTCTTGCCTTTTAGAAGCTCATTTTCAGCTTCCTTCAGAATGGACATCAACTCTCCAAGAGTGTCATCTTGGTTCAGTATATTGTAGTTCATGATGAACCCACTCCAAGTGTCGGGGAGAGACTGTAAGATCAAATCTATTGAAGTCTCAGCCTCGAAGACAATGCCCATCCCTTCAAGTTGCTCAATATCAGCAATCATCTGTGAAACATGGTGTTCTACAGACGTACCCTCTGATATTCGAGCGCAGAAGAGCTTCTTATGTAACTCATACCTCTGTGATCCAAGATTAGATCGGTGAAGATCATGCAATTTCGCCATCATCTCATAGGGATCCAATCCCTTGTTTTGGCGACGGAATTGTTGAGTCATGGCAGCAAGCATAATGGACTGAACGGTGCAGTTGTCATCGATGTGAGTCTTCCAAAGCTCACGCTCAAATATTTCCTAACGTCCGGGCTTAGGCCCAAGAGGTTTATCTATCGTATAGAGTAACTTCTCAAATACCAGAACAATCTTGAGATTCATTTCCCAGTTGGAAAAGTTCATGTCGTTGAAGATATTTTCTTCCATGATAATATCTCGGACACTGTTCTTTCCCATCATTTTAACTGCGATAATCCAATTAACAATGTTAGGGTACATTCTAACTGTTACAAGAAAAATAAAATTATATTAGTCCAACTAATTAGAATAATGACGAAATAATTTGAAAGCGCGGAAAGCTAAATATTTGAACGAAATTGCAAATTCAATACTAGCCTCCTAATATTTTTCAGCGAGCCTCTAACCATCTGTCGAGTACTCAGGAAACCTATTTTCCTAGTGGGCTAGGATCCCGTTAAATAACACACAACCTTGACTTAGGCCAACAAGCTATATGATATTTAACTAGGTAGATCTCGAAGATCAATTGGATCTCATCCAATTCCTAGATCCGGTAGGTGGACCTCCAAGTATGAAACATATATACAATATATATGCCAATATATCCAATATATTTCCTAACCTTTTTCCTCTGAATCAACTAAGCCTTGGATTTGGCACAACAAGCTTAATGATTCCAGTTAAGCGGGACCCATTGACTTTGGAAACCTTTGTAATCGATGTCGATGGACAAGAAGTGATCTTGACTTTGGCCAACAAATCACAACTTGGACAAGACACACGATATGCAACAAAGCCTTCATGATTCAAACACATCTGTGATGGACAAAGGTCTTGACTTTGGCCAACAAACCAGTGCCAATCTTGGATCTTGAGTAAGAATCACTCAATGGAAGGAAAAACTCTTAATATGTTTTGCGGGTTTTTGCATAAATTGGCAACCAATTTACTATATTTGTTAGGTCTCATCATTCACCCTTAAGCATGCATTCTAAAAGCTTAATAAGGCGCAGAAATAAATTAATAACGATATACGAATGGATATTTAACAGATTTTTCCTAGAACAAATCACTATATTTCCTCTCCCCGGCTAGCACTATTCTACTTCTACCCAATTACATAATACAATAAAAGAAACCTCATTAACATTGAGGGGGGTTAGGTGAGAAGAGATTACAAAGAATCAATGAGAGATAAGGCTGGACACACAGATCCAATTTAATAAATTCCAAATTTACAACAATTTCTAAAATTGCACTTTCCCTTCTAATATTCATCCGATATACGCTATTCATTCATCACATCCATGTATTCATTCAAGCATGTTATTCAATCAATCTAATCAAATTAATTAATCTTTGAATATTAATGATCATCCAATGTTCAAACAATGATTTCATTTGCGCGAGTCCAACTCGATTTAGAATAAGTACTCGAAGTATGAATTCTTGAATTATATCGAACTACTCTTTAAATCTAATTTAATTTGTATTCAATACTAATTCATTTAATTAATTCCAAATTAAATATCTACACTTTTAATGCGCTTTAACGACTTAGATTCCAAATCTAATCTAAACGGGTCTCAAAGCCCAATTAACATCCAATGTCGTTTAATTAAAGTCCAATGGACTTTCAATTGATTTCATAAGGCATGGACTTTGGTCAATATGGGTCAAACCCAAATACCGAAGCCCAAGTAAGGAATCACCTGTATTTGCCAAGAAACCAATTTCGGCTCATTAGGCCCAATTAAACATTTAAAACCCATTTGTTATATTTGGACTTAATGGAATGATTTAGGCCCAATTTGGATCCAATCCAATTGGCCTAAACCAACCTGGCCCAACCAAGCCCATTATGCCTAAATATAAAAATTATAAGCCCAATTCAAAATCAAGCCCAATTAATTAAATTTCAATATTCCAAATTTCAAAATTCAATTAATTCAAGTGTAATACATTAATTGATTATCTAAATTAATATTTCCAAAATACAAATTTAATCAATTAATCATGTATTATTTTGTTCAACTCATGTCCAACATTTTTGAATCAAAAAATCATCTCATTACATGCTTATCAACTCACGGCATTCTAGGGTTTTATTTTGTCCGATTTCGTTTTCAATCTGATTAAATCTCAAATCAACATTACCCATGTTTTTCAACTCATCCAATGATCAAAAAACAAAAAATACCATGACTTTAGGGCAAGTATTACATTCGGCCAAGCCAAATTTTGGGGGAAAATTGATCCAATCCATTTTTCACAAAATTGATCACAAACAACTCCAAGTCATCCATATACAAGCATGCTCAAACAAGTAATTTAGTCAAATCATGCTCAAATCCAATTTACCCAAATTTTACCCTAATCATTTTCATGCTTAAACCTTGCTCCATGATACCATTTTTGGTTTCTAAGGTGGTCCCAAGATCAATATAAGCAATGAAATAGAATGAATACTCATAAGAAGTATGGCGGAAACATACTTACAAAGATCGGTTTTGGATGTGAGGATAAACAAAAAAATTTTCCTCCCTTTGTTGAAGCTCTCGGCCAAGGGACTTTTGTTGATGAATTTCTATAAGCTCCAAGCTTTATAAGGATTCCAAGCTCAAAGATTAGCTTCTTTATCACCTTGTTTGATTCTTCAAGTGTGTTAGCAAGATTGGAAAGAAAAATAATTTTCCCTACCAATGAGAGAGGCTCACGGTTTTTTCTCAAAGAAATGAAGAGAGAGTTTTTTCTTTTGTTTTGCAATTTGTTTTCTAAAAACATAATGAAAACAATTACCAAAAAATTAGTATAACCTTTCCAAAAAGTCAAAGCCAATTTTGGCTCCAAAATGGCATTAAATGCCCACACCTACTCCTTTCATGAATAGTGACAGTATGTCACTCACCGAAAGGTGACTTGACATCTATCACTAAAGTGACAAGTGATGTGACTCGCGATGTGACTTGTGGGCCCCACTTAAATTCAAAATTGAAGTGGGCCCGCAAATACTCCCAGGCTCGGTTTCGCTAATTTTGAATTAAGGAACTTCCGTCGCGACGTAAAAATAATTATGCCTAGTAAAATTATTATTCACGTCTCTAACGAATTAATTCTAAATTAACTCGTTTGCCCGAATTAAAATCCAATTTTAATTCCGCGTCGAAACCTAATTTCGTTTAATATATCGAATATATTATTTTATCGATTAATTCCAAATTAATCTTTCTCTCTCTTCAAATAGTATTTTTTTTTCCCAGATAAAATCTCTCCGCAATTAATCCCAGATTAATTAAGTTCGAATCATACGTCATCGGTGAATCTTCAGGAAGCGACCCAAGAGATCCCTGGATATGTTGGCAATAAATCCTGTCGTCAGACTATCCGAATATGTACGTACCTCGTACTACGTTCTTACCGATTTACGAGACAAGATTGGCTTCTAGCAAAGCGCCATGCCTACCCAATTCTCCAGAAATATTCTTAATGGAATATTCGATATTTGTCAGACGTAGTATACATAGTATCGTGTATAGCGATCCAGTATCTGATGTCACATGCAAGGCCTGGGGCTGGATTAGTGTCTACCCCGTACGAGCATATATCATATTTCTAGCAACTAGTCTCTTTAATCGGATAATCACGACTAAGTCATATTATCCCTATGGTTGCAACACTATAGAGAACCAAATCTGTATCTCTGCGTAATCATCATCTCCATATGACTAAAGTGATACTTCCATCTCGACATCACACCCAATACACTACGATTCTCAATAAACCTAGAAGAGGCGTACATAGAACCTGTTAAAGTCCTGGACAACCAAAACCAAAACGTATTGATTGTCGCAAGTACAAGCGATGCAAATCTCAGGTTCAGAACAAATACACCTACCCTGAAGCGGATTCCCATAGACACATAGACATACTACCAATGGGATTCCGTGGGGTATATCCAGAGCAAAGCTGTTTCCGTACTATCGGTAAACACAACCTCCTATCACACTTGCATAAGTATCCAATACTTAAATATATGATCCGTACTATCGGTAAACACAACCTCCTATCACACTTGCATAAGTATCCAATACTTAAATATATGAGAACTATGTTGTTATGCCCTCACAACGCGCACAAGTGCAATACTAGTCTATTCCGCATTATCGATGTCCAATCTCGATAATACTACGACTAGGGATCATTTAATGATTAAACCTTTATGGATTGATATTGTCTCATATCATTTCAATCCTGAACTAATCATAAATACTTTTATCATTTATATATCCAAGCAAATAAATTACAAAATGATACAAGGTAATTTCCTTTGCTACATAGTTAATTTGTACAAAAACCACAATGTCTTTTACAAATAGTGACGTTATGGGTCATAACTGTCTAACATCTAGATCTTGGAACATAAGGTTTATACTACGATCAAGTCTTATAACTTTGAGCATAACATCGATGAGTCTTGTGTCTACAAATGTATCATTGATGGTAAGGTTGTTTTCTGTGTGTTATACGTCAATGATATCTGACGCATTAGGAAATATGTAAAGATATTATCGGACGTGAAAATTTGGCTAACTAACCAATTCCAAATGAAAGATTTGGGAGAGGCAAGTTATGTACACGGGATTCAGATTATTCAAGATTACAAGAAAAGATTGTTAGCAATGTCTCAAGCAAACTATATCGACAAGATTCTTGTGAGATTTGGTATGCAGAATTCCAAGAAAGGCAATCTACCTTTCAGACATAGATCTCATTTTTCTAATGAACACTCTCATAAGACGCCTCAATGAGTTAAGGAGATGAGACATATTTCATATGCTTCAGTAGTTGGAAGTCTTATGTATGCTTTGTTATATACAAGTCCGGATATCTGTTTTGTAGTGGGAGTAGTCAGTAGGTTTCAATCCAACCGAGGATTAGATCATTGGGTGGCGGTGAAATATATTCTCAAGTATCTTAGGAGAACAAGAAATTACATTCTTGTATATTTTAGTCAGGATATGATCCTGAGAGGGTATACTAACTCTAATTTTAAGACGGATGTCGATGCTAGGAAATCAACATTTGGATCAGTGTTCACCCTAGGTGGTGGGGTTATAGTATGGAGGAGTATAAAGCAATCTTTTATTATTGACTCCACCATGGAGGCTGAATATGTAGTAGCTTGTGAAGCAGCTAAGGAAGTAGTATGGCTCCATAAGTTCTTAGCAGATTTGGAAGTTGTTCCAGATATGGATAAACCGCTCACATTTTATTATGATAATAATGGTGCAGTGGCGAATTCTAATGAACCAAGAAGCCATAAGAGGGGTAAGCATATTGAGAGAAAATATCACCTCATCAGAGAGATAGTGCAGAGAGGTGATATCGTTATCACGCAAATTCCATCCGCAGACAACCTGGATGATCTGTTTACAAATACTTTATCGGCTAAAATTTTTGAAGGTCACCTAAAGGGTTTAGGATTACATGACATGTCCCATTTGCTCTAGTCCAAGTGGGAGATTGTTGGGATATATGTCCTAGTGTTTCATGTATTGTAAACGGAATTGATTATTGTAATAATAATAAATGCATTATTCATTTATCAAAGTTGTTTAATTTATATCGTATATTGTCAAATTGTTTTGTTTGCCTTGATTACTCTTGTATTTTCAGACTTAGTGTATGTTTGATACACGAGAGGATTTAAGTCTAAAGTTAGTACTCTAAATAGTCCATAAAGAGCAAACAAATATGGTACTCTGTTTGTGCTTTATCTATAGCTGCGGTACATTCTATACTCGTATGACAAACCTTGATCCGGAATCGTTCATGTAGTGACATGGGAATGGAGGCACATTGTATGATCTATAAGAATGGACTCAAATAAATATGAATTTATTTTATTATTCGTTAATCGAATAAATTCATTCTAACTAATAGATGGTCAAATATGGATTCGATCTTCAATCCTGAGTGTATTACAAACTCCTACATGAGAGGCTATGTCCTTTGATTTACTATGGTGAGGTTGGTGTTGCACTCCTGGCCAATAACTACGTATTTGGGGGATATGGTTTGGTTTATAGCTGGGAACGTTTTACACAGATATGGAATTCACTCCTTCTTACGAGAAGCATGAGAATGACTCTTTTAAGAATTGATTTGGGACTTGAACAATTTGAGCGCTCAACTCTTCTATTATGAATAGAAAGTTTTATATTCATAATTGTTATGAATTAATTATTCATTATAGAATCAATGGTACTTAGGAGATAAAATATTTAGAGGGGTTTAACAAACTTATGACCCGGCTCTATTTATGAGATAGTCATGAAGGGCTATATCCATATTTAATCATTATATCGATGGACACCGAAGTTGTTTGGCTTATATTTTCCATTTACGGTAATGGGAGTTCAACTTCGAGTTTTTAGTAGAATAACGCGGAGTTAATAATTCGTAATATTTAACTACAAAGTTTAATTAATATTTCGGGATTATTTGAGATCGGATGCGTAGGTCTATTTGGTCCCCGTGCTAACTCGATTAACTGTATCAAATCTAATATAATTAGATTGTCTAATAATATGCTCACATTATATTTATATATTATTAATGAGATTAATAATATTTTTTATCACAAATGAAAACTATGTTAACTTAATGTTTTCTAGAATTCTTTGATTATGAGATAATCAAGTTAGTAATAATTATGAGATAATTACTACAACATAACTGAAGGTAATTAATTCATTATTAAGATAATAATTTTTTTATTTACCTTGGAGACAAATCCATATGGCTTACCATGCACTCCAATTTATTATGTCAATTAGGTGGCATGTATACACCTAATGGTTTTGTCATTAGCTAAACAATTTTTATGCTTTAGATGCCTAATGATAAAGTCTTTGTCTTTATCTTAATATTTCTTATGTTTTGGTATGGCATTCACATTAATGTGTTTGCCATTGCAAGAAAGCATTAGATGCTTAATGACAAAGGTGGTTATTTTTTGGATGGAATATTATCTCTACCATCTCCACTCTTTCATTAGTTGAATCTATTCACACAAATTGATATAGAGAATAGAAACACATTCACAATAGTTGTGAGAGAAGTAAAGAGAATAATTTATTTTCTTAAGTGTTGAGAAGTAAAAGAAAAATAGTGAATTAGATATTTGATCTTCGTCATCATATTTTTATAAAGCCAAAAAACACTTTGTGACAACATCATTCTTTCAAGAAGAAATAAATGTGATGTAGGATAATAAACATCGCTAAAAATTAAAGTAGCATCATTAAAAACCTTAAAAATATCTAAACTTTTTTCACAAATATCTCATTGACTAGGAAAAAGTGTGATATTTTGAACATGTTGAGAAAAAAAAACTACATAATGCATCTTTGTATTGTAATGCTTGACATAAAAGAAAATAAGTTGAATTCCAACGTGTTGGAACATCTCTTGAAAATTTAATCGTTTTAATACCATTTATTTTACAAAACTTGGCCCATTCTCTCCTAACTTGAGAATATGACCAAATACTATTAAGTGTCGTCTTAATAGGATCAATGAAATGTGATAATAATTTCAGACCATCTTGAACAGCTACTAGTTATATTTAAAATATATAACAATTATTTATAAAGAATAAATAACTATCCAATAGTCGCAAGTTCCGATATCAATTATCAAAACAATCATTAACTAATATTTTAAATAACTAGACGGGAGATCTGGTATCCAATACATATAGTTGTAGTATTTTCAAAATCGATATCTTCTATACACAACTATACGCATCTCCTTTCTTTAGCTTTACTATTTTAATTCAACTATTCAAAAAAATTACAAATAACTGATTAGTAAATTGTGTTAGACACATTGCCTCTAAAGGTGATTAAAGCTAAGAAACGTCATTACTAGAAAACAAATACCTAATGAGGCTTTCTTAATGCCAATCAAGAATCTCGAGACATGAACTTATTCGTGTCAATTCTTACTGCACAAGAAATTATTCTCTCTACAGAATAATATCCTAAAAGGGATATCTATCTAGATTATCTGTCATGACTTAGAAACTAAGTCATTAACCATCTTGATTTTTCAAAAAAAACGGAACAACAGTCCCCGATGGTTTAAACCAATCTAAAAATATCCTAGTCTAATAGTATCTAAAACCTATTATAGAATAACTGTAACCAAGAGTCAAGTCAGATAGCATATCAAAATATGTGTGCAGTGAATAAAGTTCAATTCTATAAAAATAATAGAATAAGGAAACGAACAAGCGACAATTTCCATAATAATACACACTGTCTAAGTTATGGAATGATTTAAACTTAGCAGTGCCTTCCACTATTTTACATAATATCGTAATCCCCAACGGAAAATGAGAATTCAATAATTAAATCGAATTCCATAATGGGAAGTGGACCCCATGAATATATTTCAACTCACAGCAGAGGCACGGTCTCGCCTACGTATATTCATCAGGTAGACAACTCATTTGTCAATCACTCAATAGTGACTTCTGGATTCAGGTCCTGGTCGTTTCTCTTTATGAAAGCTAGGGCACGTTCACAAGGAGGCGTACCAAGGTTAAACACGAGGATGATAAACTCAAGCTACTTACATAACCCTGATAGCTAGGGCACGTTCAGGATTCCGCTTTTGCTTGAATTTATCTAGTATATGATATACATCCGGCATAAATAAATCTCTATCGGCTACACCCTCACAGTAGAGGCACGGTCTCGGATGTAGTAACGGAAAAATATTCATAAACGGTATTGACAAGATGGACCAAGAAATAAGTATTCCAAATACTAGTTACTTTAAAACCTTATTAAGCGAGGATATTCCATAAAGTGTCATACACTTTAAATTTAATCAAATTAAATTAAAGCATGCATGTATTAAGCAAAGACAAGAAGAAAAATTAGATTTAAAGGGCTAATCATATCAGGGACCAAGAATCAGACTCGCTCTGATACTATTTTGTTGGGGTTTTAAGGGGGAATATCGGTAACGCAGCGGAAACGTGGAAAATCAAAATTTTTCAATTTTAAAATTTTTCTTGGACCAATTAAATAAACTAATTTATTTAATTATCCAATTATCAAATTCTGAAAAATTACACAAGAAACCAAATTTCTTGATACCGAATTGGCCCAAAACTTTACAAATTGATCATTTTAGTCCAAAATTGTCAAATACAATTTTGGATGATTCTAAATCAGTTCTAAAATGATTTTCAACATATACAATACATCAAAATCAGATTGCAACAAAGATCCCAAACTTTAAGCAAATTGCCGAGAGGTCCCCAAATTTTTGATTGATTATAATTTAGTCCCTTTTGTTCCAAACATGTCAAAATCAAATCCAATCAACCCAAAATTTTACATGCATCATATGTACTCTATAATACATCACATATATGAAAAGCTCCAAATTTGGGATGGGTTAAGTGTTAGACAATTATGACCCATAGCGTCACTATTTGTAAAAGACATTGTGGTTTTTGTACAAATTAACTATGTAACAATGGAAATTACCATTTTATCATTTTGTAATTAGATTACTTGAATATATAAATGATAAAAGTCCTTATGATTAGTTCCGGATTATAAAATATGAGACAATATCAATCCATTAAGGTTTAATCATTAAATACCAATAGTCGTAGTGTTATCGAGACTGGACATTAATAATGCGGAATAGACCAGTATTGCACTTGTACGCATTGTGGGAGCATAACGACATAGTTCTCATATATTTAAGTATTGGATACTTATGCAAGTGTGATAGGAGGTTGTGTTTACCGATGGTATGAGAACAGCTTCGCTCTGGATAGACCCCTCAGAATCCCATTGGTAGTATGACTATGTGTCTATGGGAATCCGAATCAGGGTAGATGTATTTGGTAGGGGTGGCAAAACGAATAAACGAATCGAATTCGTGAAGAATTCTAAACGAATCGAATTGTAATGCACTAAATTCGAATTCGATTCGTTTATTAAACGAATCCTGATATTAGGATTCGGATTCGATTCGTTTAATAAACGAATATTCGTATTCGATTCGTTTATTCGTTTACATAAGTCAAACAAATCGAATCGAATTTATTATTCATTTACTATTCGCATCCGTTTCGTTACTATTCGCATCCGATTGTTTATTATTCGCATTCCATTCATTTACTATTCGTTTATATGATTATATCAAATTCGTTTATTCGTTTATATCAAATTAAACGAATCAAATTTTGTATTCGATTCGTATTCGATTCGTTTAATCAAAAATAAAAATATAATGTCAAAATCTAACCATCCATTCCATAGTCCAGGACATGTAATCAAAATAAAATAAAGATAATAAAGAAAAAAGAAAAATTACTCACTTTTTTATCACTAAACAAGACAAATTGCCGATATTGCATAAACCCTAATACAAAATTAATATGTACATAAAACTAAATACATTCTTTCAAAAAAAAAAAAAAAACTAAATACATTTACTCATGACATTGTGATATTTACTTTACATGAAGACGGTTCTTTTTCTTAATCATCTCCAACAGTCACAAGTTTTCAAAATCTCACACCAATCTTGCTCAACAGCCACAACAGTCAACAAGAATATGATTTTGTGATAAAAATAACTAAAACAGAGCGAGACAGAATAGGTACCGAGAATCAGAAAATGAGCTGCGGCCTGCGAGAGTGAAAATCAGTAAATTAGCTCTAAGCAAAATCAGTGAAAATCAGTAATCAGTAAATCAGACACTGAGAGAGTGACAGAGAGAGAGAGTGAGAGTGTGTGTGCGACGCTGTGAGGGGCATCGAGAGAAGCTAACCAAGCTGGAGTGAGAAGGCTCAAGACTGTCGAGAAGAAGAACCGAAGCTGGAGTGAGAGACGGCTGGAGTTTGAAAATTTTGGCACGGTCAAGCGTGAAGACTCATTTGAGAGAGTTTTAGGGTTTTGAGAGAGAGTGAGAGACGGCTGGAGTGGAAATTCGTTTGAGAGAGGCTAGGTTTAGACTTAAAAAACGTAAATTACTAATATTATCCTTCTTACACTTAAACAAATATTTGAAAATTTTAAGGGTAAATTTGTAATAACATTAAACGGGTATTAAACGAATTCGATTCGGATTCGATTCGTTTAATAAACGAATCCTTAACGAATAAACGAATTGATGACTCAAATTCGGATTCGATTCGTTTAATAAACGAATCGAATCGAATTGACCCATTTATTAAACGAATCCATTTTTCCAAACCCGTATTCGCTTTAAGCGAATCGAATCGAACGAATAAACGATCCTGACCCAAATTGCCACCCCTAGTATTTGGTCTTAACCTGAGACTTGCATCGCTAATACTTGCGACAATCAATACGCTTTGGTTTTGGTCCTCCAAGACTTTAACAGGTTCTGTGTATGCCTCTTCTAGGTTTATTAAGAATCGTAGTGTATTGGGTATGATGTCAATATGGAAGTATCACTTTAGTCATATTGAGATGATGATCACGCAAGGATACAGAACTGGTACTCTAATATGTTGCAACCATCGGGATAATGTGACAAGGTCATGATTATCCGATTAACAAGACTAGTTGTTTATGATCCGATATATGCTTCGTACGGGACAGACACTACTCCAGCCCCCAGGCCTTGCATGTGACATCTGATACTAGATCGCTATACACAATACTACGTATACTACGCCTGGAAAAATATTATATATTCCATTAAGAATATTTCTAGAGAATTGGGTAGGCATGGTGCTTTGCTAGAAGCCAACCATGTCTTGTAAATCGGTAAGCACATGGTACGAGGTACGTACTTAATCGGATAGTCCGATAACCGAATTTACTGCCAACATATCCAGGGATCTCTTGGGTCGCTTCCCAAAGATTCACCGATGACAGTTGACTCGATTAGAATTAATCTGGGATTAATTAAGAGATAGAGAATTAATCTGGGATTAATTGAGGTATTATTTAATATGGGATTAAATGTGTTCGGAAGAGAGAACGCGATTAATTTGGAATTAATCGGTAAAATAAATTTAATGGTTAAATTAGATTTTTCTATTTAATTTATTTATATGTGCTAAAATTAACATATCAGATATATTAATTGGGATTAGATTTCAATACGAAATTAAAGTCGGACTTTAATACGAGTGAACAGATTAATTTAGAATTAATTCGTAAACGAAATTCGTAATATATTTACGAGGCATCATTATTTAATTAAATTAGATTTAATTAATTAGCGATGAAAATTCATTTAGTCGGATTAAACGGATCATAGCAGCGGTAAATATTCGTAGAAACCTTTTTGAATTTTGAATTCAAAAGGGTGGGGCCCACTTCACATATTGAAGTGAAGGTTGGGAGAGTGGTTGGCATTTATGCCAAAACCACTTACTTTCCAACCACTTGTTTTTGGTGAAACCAAAAACCCCAACCACTTGGTTTTGGGTGAAAAGGGTAAAACCCTTTAATAAAACCAAATACTTCTCTCTTCCAACAACACACAAGCAAAACACAAACACCTAAAACCCTAGTTTGGACGTGAACCTCTCTTCCTCTCCTCTTTGATTTTGTTGCAAGATCAAACTAGCTAGCACTTCAAGAAATCATCTAAGGTGATAGGGAAACTCACTCAAGGGTTGGAATCATCACTTAAATCTTGGAGCTTAAGAACACAACACAAATTTGTCAATATCAAATCCGATCATTGTAAGTCATTCCGCACCTTTTAATGATCTTATTCACACATATTCTTGCTTAATAGATCCTTGACATGTTCTAGGAACACTAACAATGGTATCAGAGCCAATTTTAAGCATGAATTTTCTAAGGTTCATGAGACTTTAATTTGAGGCTATTGTGTTTTGAGCATGATTTCTTCAAATTGATTGTTTGAGCATGCTTAGATTATGTAAACTTAGAGTTGTGCATGATTAGATTTGAGATAAATTGATTGGATCAAAAATCCAAAAAATCTTAGCATGGCCGAATACCCTAGGTAGTGGACTGCTCATTGTGATTTTTTATTTGACAACATTGGATGTGTTTAATACATGATAAAAATGTTGATTGTTGGTTTCATTAGATTGGAATCAAAATCAATAATGATTATGTTAAATTCAATGAGCATGATAAGCATGAAATGATATGTTTTGCTTCAATTTGCGTTGAGCATAAATTGTTTAATTAAAGCATGATTAATTAGTTTAATTGGTGTTTTGGAAATATTAAGTTTAATTAATTAATCATGGAATACACTTTAATTATAATAATTATGATATTTGGGATATTGAAATTATAATAATTAGCCTTTAATTTTGAATTGGGCTAAAAGTGTGTATTTGGGCTTAATGGGCTTGGTTAGACCAAGTTTGGTTTTGGAAATTTGGATTGGATCCAATTGGGCCCAAAACCAATTCCATAAAGTCCAAATATATCACTTGGGCCTTTAAAGAATTTAATTGGGCCTAATGGGCCTAAATTGATTTGTTGGCAATAGGGTGATTCCTATTTGGGCCTTGGAATTTTGGGTTTGATCCATTATGGCCAAAGCCTATGCCTTAAGAATCAATTAAAAGCCCATTGGACTTTAATTAAAATGGAATTGGATGTTATTGGGCCTTTGAGACCCATTAAGATTGGATTTGGAATCCAAGTCTTTAAGGCAAATAAATAAGTGTAAGTATTTGATTTGGAATTAAATTGGAATTAGTATTGAATACAAATAAATTGGATTTAAAGTTGTAATTCAATATAAATCAAGAATACGTACTTTAAGTATTTATTCTTAAACGATTTGGACTCGAGCAAATCAAATCGTTGTTTGAACATTGGATGATCATTAATTTAAAGATTAATTAATTAGATTAGATTGATTAAATAACATGTTTTATGTGAATACATGAATTTGTTGTTTGAATAATGTATATCAAATGGATATTAGAAGGGTGAGGGCAATTTTGGAAATTGTTGTAATTTTAGAATTTATTAATTGGACCTGCGTGTCCAGCCTATTATCTCCTTATTTCTTGTAATTCTCTTCTCACCAATTCCCCTCAATGTTAATGAGGTTTCTTTGATGTATTATGTAATTCGGTAGAAGTTAGAATAATGCTAGCCGGGGAGAGGAAATGGAGTGATTTGTTCTAGGAACAATTTGTGAGATATCCATTCGCATATCATTATTAATTTATTTATCGTGCCTTATTATGCTTTTAGAATGCATGCTTAAGGGTGTATGATGAGACCTAATCAAAGATAATCAATTGGTTGCCAATTATGCGAAAAACCCTTAACAAATATTAAGCGTTTTCCTTCAATTGAATGATTCATTCTCAAGATCCAAGATTGGCATTAGTTTGTTGGCCAAAGTCAAGACCTTTGTCCATTGCAGATGTGTTTGAATCATGAAGGCTTTATTCCATATCGCATGTCTTGGGCAAGTTGTTATTTGTTGGCCAAAGTCAAGATCACTTTTTGTTCATCGACATGGATTATGAAGTTTTCCAAACTCAATGGGTCCCGCTTAACTGGAATCATTAAGCTTGTTGAGCCAAATCCAAAGCTTAGTTGATTCAAAGGAAAAAGGTTAGGCAAATATATTGGATATATTGGCATATATATTGTATAAATATTTCGGACTTGGAGGTCCACCTACCGGATCTAGGAATTGGATGATATCCAATTGATCTTAGAGATCTACCTAGTTAAATATCATACAGCTTGTTGGCCAAAGTCAAAGTTGTGTGTTATTTAACGGGATCATAGCCCACTAGGAAACTAGGTTTCCCGAGTACTCAACAGAGGGTTAGAGGATCGCCGAAAATAGTGGGAGCCTAGTATTGAATTTGTAATTTTGTTCAAATACTTGCCATATACGCGCTTTCAAATTATTTCGTCAATTATAAATATTTAGTAGTTGGACTAATATTTTATTATTTTTCTTGGAACAGTTAGACTGTACCCATACATTGTTAATTGAATAGTTTGACTATTGCAATTAAGATGACAGGAAAGAACAGTGTTAGAGACATCATTATGTGCGATAATGTCTTCAATGGCGCAAAATTTTCTGACTGGGATATGAATCTCAGGATTGTCCTGGGATCCGAGAAGTTGCTCTACACTATAGAGAGACCTCTTGGACCTAAGCCTAGATCTGATCAGATAGTTGAGCTAGAGCTTTGGAAAACTCATAGCGATGACAACTCTACTGCTCAATCTATAATGCTTGCTACTATGACTCAACAATTCCGTCGTCAGAACAAGGGATTGGATCACTATGAGATGATTGCGAAGTTACATGATCTTCATCGATCTAATCTTAGATCGCATGTCAGAGGGTACATCTGTTGAGCACCATATGTCGCAGATGATTGCTGACATTGAGCAACTGGGATAGATGGGCATTGTCTTCGAGGTTGAGACTTCTATAGATTTGATCTTACAGTATCTGCCCGACACTTGGAGTGGGTTCATCATGAACTACAATATGATGAACCAAGACCATACTCTTGGAGAGTTAATATCCACACTGGGCAATGCAGAAAAAGAGCTCTTAAAGGGCAAGAAGCGCGAGGCGTACTTCGCTTCAACTTCTCAGTCTTCGAGGGCTTGGCCCAAGGCGACTGGAGGTGTAAAGAATAAGAAGAAGAAGAAGAAGGGCAAATCCAAATCGTCAAAACCTTATGGGAAGGGTAAGGACATATCCCAAGATGTATATCTACAGTGCAGGAAGCGGGGTCACTGGAAGCGTGACTGCCGCGGGTACAAGGCACCGGCTTCAGGTATGTTTGTTATAGAAATAAACATGTCTACTACTAGTTTTAAAAATTGGATTTTTGATTTTGGTTGTGGTACTCATATATGTACTGATGTGTAGGATCTGCAGATTAGCAGGAGACTGGCCTCAAGAGAGATTGATCTACGCATTATAAAAGGGACACGAGTCACCGTTTTGGCCGTTGGCATTTTTGTTTTGGAATTGCCCTCGGGGCATGTACTTAAACTTTCAGACTGTTATTATGTACCTAGTTTGACTAGGAATATTATTTCCATATCTTTATTAGCCCAATGTGGCTATACTTTTGTATTTAGAAACACTGGGTGTTTTATGTATAAAAATGATATGGAGATTTGCACTTCTGATGTAAATAATGGTCTTTATATTTTGAATATAAATCAATCTCAAACATATAATGTGACAAACAAAAGGTTTAAACTAAGTAACAAAGATGAAATGTCTATGTGGTATTGTCGTCTGTGACACAATAACAAGAATCGCATATCCACACTTTCGAAGAGTATGTACTTGGACTGATTTGATCCAAATTCATATGACGTCTGTGAATCTTGTTTATGAGGCAAAATGCCTAAAACACCTTTTAGCGGTAAAGGTGTACGTGCCACCGAACTGTTAGCCCTCGTTCATAGTGACATATGTGGGCCCATGTCTAGCCAGGCTAGAGGTGGATATGAATACTTTGTAACCTTTACGGATGATGCATCGCGTTATGGTTATGTGTATCTTATGAGACACAAGTCAGAAACCTTTGAGAAATTCAAAGAGTTTCGACACGAAGTGGAAAAACAGACCGAAAAAAGTATTAAGACATTACGGTCGGACCGTGGTGGTGAATACTTAAGCAATGAGTTTCTTGATTACTTGATAGAACATGGTATTCTTTCACATTGGACTCCTCCCGGAACACCTCAATTAAACGGTGTGTCCGAACGGAGAAACCAAACTTTGTTAGACATGGTAAGGTCGATGATGAGTCGCACAGAGCTACCTATTTCCCTCTAGGGATATGCATTGAACAGTGCAATACTTATTTTGAATAAGGTTCCGTCAAAGTCTGTTCAACAAACTCCGTATGAGATATGGACAGGAAAGAAATCGGGTTTCTCATTCCTGAAGATTTGGGGATGCTTGTCATGTGTTAAATGTTTGGAAGGTACCAAACTAGAACTCAAATCGGATAAATGCCTATTTTTAGGTTATCCTAGGGAAACCAAAGGATATTACTTTTACAACCCACAAGACAACAATGTATTTGTTGCTCTACATGCGATTTTCCTTGAGAAGGAATTCCTTAATGCAGTGGTTTGTGGGAGGAAAGTAGAACTAAATGAAAATCAGAGTGATATTGTTCCTGGCATAGAATCCTCAACGGAACAAGAACAGGTCATCAGGGGTGAGACTGTACCACAATCTTTGAATACAAAAGAACCACGTAGGTCAGAGAGAGTCAGAAAACAACCTGAGAGGTATAGGTTTCTGATCTCACCTCATGTGGATATTAATCTTATTGAGGAAGACGAGCCGGCTACGTATGAGGAAGCGATACAAGATATCGATTCCGCTTTATGGCAAGAGGCCGTGAAGTCTGAAATGGTTCCATGTACACCAACCAAGTTTGGACACTAGTTGATGCACCAGAAGGCATAAAGCCTATTGGTTGTAAATGGATCTTCAAAAAGAAGACCGACATGGATGGCAATGTACAAATGCACAAAGCTAAGCTTGTAGCGAAAGGGTATCGTCAACGACATGGTGTCGATTACGACGAAACTTTTTCACATGTTGCCATGATTAAATCCATTCGTATAATGCTTGCTATTGCTGCATATTTCGATTACGAGATATGGCAGATGGACGTCAAAACTGTTTTCTTAACGGAAATCTTTTAGAGGATGTTTATATGCAACAGCCTGATGGTTTTGTCGTACCAAGACTTACAAACAAGGTTTGCAAGTTAAATCGATCCATTTATGGATTGAAGCAAGCATCGCGTTCTTGGAACCAACGTTTTGATAAGATCATAAAAGAATATGATTTCATTTAAAACGAGGATGATCCTTGTGTATATAAAAAGGTTAGTGTGAGCACAATGACTTTCATTGTCTTTTACGTTGATGATGTATTTCTTATGGGCAATGACATTCCCATGCTACAATCGGTGAAAGTTTAGGTTTCATTAAAATTCTCCATGAAAGATCTGGGAGAAGCAGCCTTTATTCTAAGAATAAAGATCTACCGGGATAGATCTAGAAAGCTTCTTGGACTCTCCCAGAGCACGTACATTGACAAAGAGTTAAAGAGATTCAACATGGATCAGTCCAAGAGGGGACTGTTGCCAGTGTCACATAGTGTCACTCTATTTGAGGACATGTGTCCTAAAACTCAAGATGAGAGAGACAGCATGAGTTGGATCCACGATATATGATCTCACGAAGCAGTAAGCTGGAAATCTTCCAAGCAAGAGACTGTTGCCGATTCAACAACATAAGCGAAATATATTACTGCAGCTGAAGCAATAAAAAGACAGTTTGGATCCGTAAATTCCTAATTGGATTAGGAGTAATTCTGTTAGTAGCTGAGCCCATTCCATTGTATTGTGACAATAACGGGGCTATAGCGCAGGCTAAGGAACCGCGATCTCATTAACGATCTAAGCATGTTCTTCGACGTTTCCATCTGATTCGTGAGATCATATATCGTGGCGACGTGAAGATCGAGAAAGTCGCATCAGATGACAATATTGCAGATCCGCTGACGAAAGCTATTTCACAGCAAAAGTTTGAGCGACATGTACATAGTTCGGGTGATAGATACTTGAGTGACTGGCTATATGCCAAGTGGGAGATTGTTAGACAAGTATGACCCATATCATCACTATTTGTAAAAGACATTGTGGTTTTTGTACAAATTAACTATGTGATAATAGAAATTGCCATTTTATCATTTTGTAATTAGATTACTTGAATATATAAATGATAAAAGTCCTTATAATTAGTTTCGGATTATAAGATATGAGACAGCATCAATCCATTAAGGTTTAATCATTAAATATCCCTAGTATAGTATTATCGAGATTGAACATCGATAATGCGGAATAGACTAGTATTGCAATTGTGCACGTTGTGGGAGCATAATGGCATAGTTCTCATATATTTAAGTATTGGATACTTATGCAAGTGTGATAGGAGGTTGTGTTTACCGATGGTACGGGAATAGCTTCGCTCTGGATAGACCCCTCAGAATCCTATTGGTAGTATGACTATGTGTCTATGGAAATCCGAATCAGGGTAGGTGTATTTGGTCTTAACCTGAGATTTGCATCACTAATACTTGCGACAATCAATACGCTTTGGTTTTGGTCATCCAGGACTTTAATAGGTTCTATGTACTCCTCTTCTAGGTTTATTGAGAATCGTAGTGTATTAGGTGTGATGTCAAGATAGAAGTATCACTTCAGTCATATGGAGATGATGAACACGCATGGATACATAAATGGTACTCTAATGTGTTGCAACCATCGGGATAATGTGACAATGTCATGATTATCCGATTAAAATGACTAGTTGTTTGTGATCCGATATATGCTTCATACGGGACAGACACTACTCCAGCCCCAGGCCTTGCATGTGACATCTGATACTAGATCGTTATACACAATACTATTTATACTATGTCTGGAAAAAGATTATATATTTCATTAAGAATATTTCTGGAGAATTGTGTAGGCATGGTGCTTTGCTATAAGCCAACCATGTCTTGTAAATCGGTAAGCACGTGGTACGAGGAACGTACTTAATCGGATAGTCCGATAACCGGATTTACTGCCAACATATCCAGGGGTCTCTTGGGTCGCTTCCTAAAGATTCACCGATGACAGTTGACTCAATTAGAATTAATCTGGGATTAATTAAGAGAGAGAGAGAATTAATCTTTGATTAATTGAGGTATTATTTAATCTGGGATTAAATGTGTTCGGAAGATATAACGCGATTAATTTAGAATTAATCGGTAAAATAAATTTAATGGTTAAATTAGATTTTTCTATTTAATTTATTTATATGGGCTAAAATTAATATATCGGATATATTAATTGGAATTAGATTTCAATACGAAATTAAAGTCGGACTTTAATACGAGTGAACGAATTAATTTAGAATTAATTCGTAAACGGCATTCATAATATATTTACGAGGCATCGTTATTTAATTAAATTAGATTTAATTATTTAGCGATTAAAATTCGTTTAGTCGGATTAAACGGATCCGAACCGCGGCAAATATTCGTAGAGACCTTTTTGAATTTTGAATTCAAAAGGGTGGGGCCCACTTCACATGTGTGAAGTGGTGGTTGGGAGAGTGGTTGGCATTTATGCCAAAACCACTTGGTTTTGGTGAAACCGGAAACCCCAACCACTTGGTTTTGGGTGAAAAGGGTAAAACCCTTTAACAAAACCAAATGCTTCTCTCTTCCAACAACACACAAGCAAAACACAAACACATAAAACCCTAGTTTGGGCGTGAACCTTTCTTCCTCTCCTCTTTGATTTTGTTTCAAGATCAAACTAGCTAGCACTTCAATGAGTCATCTAAGGTGATAGGGAAACTAACTCAAGGGTTGGAATCATCACTTAAAGCTTGGAGCTTAAGAACACAACATAAATTTTTCAATATCAAATCCGATCATCGTAAGTCATTCCGCACCTTTTAATTATCTTATTCACACATATTTTTGCTTAATAGATCCTTGGCATGTTCTAGGAACACTAACATTAAGAACCCTAATTTTTCAATTTCATGAAATTGAGCAATTTTACCAAATCTTTAAAATCCAACACTTTAATCCATTCAATGCTTCACCAAATAAGCCTCGCCACTTTTAAATAACTCTAGAACAATTCTAGGTCACCAAGGAGTGGCTTAACAACTCTAGAATGGCAACTTGATTTCCAAAGAATCAAAAGTAAGCCTTTGAAACCATTTCAAGCTTACTTACACGCACACATCTTTCATTCAAGTTCACAACAAATTAAACACAAACTATAAGAACAGAGAGAACATCAAAGCAACACAAAATGATGCCAAGCATGTTAGAAACAATTTCCATGTTGAAGACTGTCCAGGCCAAATTTGATCCAAATGTAATTTCGACCTTTTTGCTTCTGGCCTAATGATGAGTGCACCCGACTCCCCAACGTAAAACCCAGGCCCAAGCTTCTACCTCAAAAGAAAGTCCCAAGGTTTGAAGTATATAGAGGCCAGGAGATTCATAAGCCCAGGCCCAGTGAAATACCACGTGCCCAAACCATAATCGGGCCTCACCGCACGCCAGTCCACATAACGTCTGGGCTCATAAACACCATTCATAACCCTTCCGTTTCAGCCTACAACGGGCTAAACGCAGTAATTGCACCTCGCGAAATCGATCGTTATCATGATCCAATGGACGACCAATCAAAGGGCAACAAAGGCACACGTTACTGGAGCATGTATATATAGGAAACGGGGCTCCATTAGGAAGAGAATGGAATTTGAAGCTCTCATACTCACAACAAAAGACATTCTCACTCGGGTCCATAACATCTCCGACCTACCGCCCTCACGGCAGCCTACGGGGATTGAGGTAACATCCGACCTTGTCTCTCCCTCTACAACCTCATTTACATCCATCACTGACTTGGGCGTCGGAGTGCCTACGGCATCCACCACACCGATGGGTAGAACTTTCTCGTCCATCCTACCCTCTTTGTTTTACAGGATCACCAGTGCCCTCCTCATGAAATCGCGATTGTAGACCTTGGGCAAAAATCAGCATCTACAATAGACCGGGGACATCCCCTTTGGACTCATGTCGAGTCAAGTTGTAGACATGGATTACACATGTCGTATGACTTATATCTTCCTGGCCGCATCAAGTCCAGTCGACCGGGGACATCCCCTTTGGACTCATCTTGAGTCAAGTTGTAGACATGGAATACACAAGTCGTATTACTTATATCTTCCTGGCCTCATCAAGTCCAGTAGACCGGGGACATCCCCATGGACTCATGTCGAGTCAAGTTGTAGACATGGAATACACAAGTTGTTTGACTTATATCATGACCTTAATCTGGTTCAATCGATTGGGTACTTCCCCAATGGCCTGGTAGAGTCAAGTTCATTATCCCAACCATCATCTAGTTCGGTCGACTGGGTACATCCCCAATGGCTCTGGTAGAGTCAAGTTCATTATGCCGACCATCATCTGGTTCGGTCGACTGGGTACTTCCCCAATGGCTCATGCAGAGTCAAGTTAATAACTTGACATCCGTTTGGTTCAATCAATAGGCAGTATCAACGCTCGAGTACACCTACATACTATGGCCTCGTTCCAAGTGATACACGTGTCAAGTACTCTCCAAGCCAAGGACTCCTTGACTTACAGAGTAGGGGACAAACTGTACGGGCCAAATTTGATCCAAAGGCAATTTCGACCTTTTTGCTTCTGGCCCAATGATGAGTGCCCCTGACTCCCCAACGTAAGACCCAGGCCCCAGTTTCTACCTCAAAAGGAAGTCCCAAGGTTTGAAGTATATAGAGGCCCGGATATTCACAATCCCAGGCCCAGTGAAATACCACATGCCTAAACCATAATCGGGGTTCACTGCACGCCAGTCAACATAACACACGGGCTCATAAACACCATTCATAACCCATCTGTTCCAGCCTACAACGGGTAAAACACAGTAATTACACCTCGCGAAGTCGACCGTTATAATGATCCAACGGACGAGCAATCAAAGGGCAATAAAGACACACGTTACTGGAGCATGTATATATAGGAAAGAAGGCTCCATGAGGAAGGGGATGGAACTTGAAGCTCTCCTACTCACAACAAAAGAACACTCTCACTCGGGTCCATAACATCTCCCACCTACCGCCCTATCGGCAGCCTACGGGGATCGAGGTAACATCCGACCTTGTCTCTCCCTCTACAACCTCATTTACATCCATCACTGACTTGGGCGTCGGAGTGCCTACGGCATCCACCACACCGGTGGGTAGACCTTCCTCATCCATCCTACCCTCTTTGTTTTGCAGGATCGCCAGTGCCCTCCTCACGAAATCTTGATTGTAAACCTTGGGTGAAAATCAGCGTCTACAATTTGGCGCCCACCGTGGGGCCATAGCGATTCATAGCATGTAATGATCTCTCCATCTACGATCTTTCCAAGCATCCCTACCCGTTTGGCGTCACGCAATGAGTAAGCACCAGATCTCATGATCACTTAATTAGTCATCAGTAATTACAAACATTGGAGCACATTTCTTCAACCTCCCAAAGGCCCGAAGCTATGGGACACCCCAACAATCCTAATAACCTGATCTGATTTCTTAGAATCATTCAATAATGGGGCAAGTAAAAATCCACCATGAGACGAACATCCACTAAATCACCAAAAAAACCACAATGATTCTCTAACCGACAAATCTCAACAAGCCACATCTTCCGCACGAAAGGAAATACGAGAGTCCAAAATAGTAATTCCCTCCAATCTACCTGGGGTCAGACTACCGGTAGGTTAAAATCGAGCCAACTGTCACTTCTATAGAACTCCCACGTAAGTTCATTCCCCAGACATGATGGTGGACCAGCTGAGGTGGTTCATTTCCCAGTCTACATGGAATGATTGTCATAAACTGCCAATGATGTGGAAATACCACATGGAAAGATTATCTTATCATCTATTCGACAAGTTGATCTTCATCAAGAGCAGAACATATCCCTTCAGTGGGACTATGTTTCCTGTCGTTCGCCTCATACGATGAAGCGATGTACTTGACATGAAGAAGATGTCTCAAAAATCGAATGAAGACTTTGTGTGGTTATCCCACTCGACAATACTTGATTGAGGACTTGGCATAAGGAGGATATCCCACTAGACTATACTCTATTGAAGACTTGGCATGGACATCCCAGTCAACGTTATCTGACACCAGTTATAGATGTCCTAGTTGACATCAATACGAATCTTATAACTTGTTATCAATGACCCAGTCGACTTCAATGTGTGGCATGGCACTTGTTAAAGATCCCAGGCAACACTCACATCCGAGGCTCAACACTTATTTAAAGTTTAAATTCAACACTACATATATGGTGATGGTCGAATGAGACCCTTCATTTTGTTCCAAATAATTTTCATAAGCACCTATAATATCCTATCGTTGGGACCTCACTCTACTGTTATGGGATAAGTCTCATACGACATGTACGACTCCCTTGGTAAGGGGACGATCCTGATTTCTATCAGGTCAGGTGCAGTGTAAACCCCTCTATACCTTCACCGGGTACAGTGGAGTGAAGAACTTCATAGACCATCATCATGTTCATCAGCAGGTCCGGTCGGCTGGGGGTATTCTGAAAGGGAAATCTATTGGACCTTCACCCGATCCAATCAACTATAGCCTCATGCACACTCATCAGGCCCAATCTACTGTGGCTCCATTGAACTTCACCAAGTCTAAGGAATGGCTCTAATTGAATAGAATAGAATATGTCATTGACTCTCATTTTCTCTTTTCGACTAAGAACCCAAGACGACGAGAAACATGTTCTCTCGTGAGTCGTGTGGCACACTGCCTGAGCCAATTGGTATCATGCACACGAAAGTAAATAGAAAGGTGTAATACCATCAAATGGTATCTTGTGCGTGAAGTGTGCCTAGCCTACACTCGCTGATCACAAATGAAGCATCCGGCCACGTATAACCCATAGTCATGCATCATTTTCTGGAAACCAAGCCCAAACTAGCCACTTTACAGGCTACGAACCAGCCCATGGAAGCAAATAGGCAGAAGCAAAGACCGAGACAAGCCCAAAACCAGCGCTGAAAACAGCCACAACTGAGCAAAAAATCCCACATCGCCTGAGAAACCCATTTAGTTAGAAAGAAACGCAAGCAAGCCATCAAAAGAAGCCTCCCACTTCAGCAGAAAAACCAATGAGCCACTAAAAAGCTCAAGCCATGCCACTCACAGCAAGGACACAAAACCTGATCAACCACAAACAATTCATGAAGCTGTTGTAAGATATGCTCCTAAAGATCCTACACTTCCCAAACCATGGAGAGGCCTAGTTGATGGTAGGACTGGATATCCTTACTTTTGGAATCCGGAGACAATAGTCACCCAGTATGAGAGGTCTTTCATCTCGGTTCCACCCAAATTCTCTTCCGTTCAACTTCAACAATCTCTTCAAGGACAAAGACATGAATATAATCCTAAAAATGAAGACGACAGGTAAGATAGGGGCACCAGTGGTGTGTCAAACCTTGAGGCAGGCATTGGGGTAATCAGATTTTGGAGGCTACATTAAACCTTTTAGTATTCCAGTTCAAATTTTTAAAGGGACATGGGTAGCCAAAATCCTTTATCTATCCTCTCAATCTCATTCTCCTTCATATTTGGCTCAGTTTCACAGATTAAAGCGGCCTTCTCATGTACGATTGACGTGGTGAAGTCAGAGAGATATGGATACGGTTGTATATTTTGTTTGTTAGAGCGATAACATGCCAAACCCTGAGTTCAGGTTACGAAACCAGTTAGAAAGCTTAAGTGGGAACAACTACTATAGTGCGCATTAACGCTCTCTCCATGGTCCAGCCTTCAGGCCCAATCGTGACTAATCTAACAATCGAAAGCATGATTAGTGATGCCTCCACTAGTTGACCGCTAATGTACACAAAGATTCAAATATTATTTTATTTTCTGTAGGTGCTATAGTTTTAGGCACTTTTGGCGCCTATTTGTCCTTTGTCCCTGAGATAATTGGTTTCATCCACCCAGTCGACATTATTAACTTCAAATTCATGGGTCTTTTGGGCCTTAGAGCCGACTCTCACAAATGGGTTCATGTCTATGTACTATCGACTGCTCGGAAGGTGTGATCCCCAAACCACAGAATGAGACGAACGACATACATCCGCTAGGGAAAATGCCTCCAAGAATGAATTTGATGGGCATCCAGCCAAGGTGCTCATGTTGCCAGCCAACGCGCATGCCTCCATTAAGACACCCAAACGAGACAACCCACAAGCTTTTAACATAATTATATTTGTCGCTTGCGGAAGAGTAGCCCATTTTGTATAGGGAGAGGGAGTTGGTGGCCTAGTGGATGCTTTATTACCCTTCATATGCTCAACAGGAAGGACCTCACAAGCTATACGACAGACTGAGAATTTACAAGTAGCGAGTTGTCGCCTGGAGTAGGGGCAAATTCTTCTTAGGTGTAGCATGGGGCGGTGCGCTGTTTGGCTGGGCTCGTCTGTGGAAAATGGAGCATCTGACTGCTCTACGTTAACTGTCGCACATACAACATGAAAATTATTATCAAGTAGTTATACTAGAGGATGGATGGCTAATGTTTGGGAGGTTGATTACTGGTTGTAGAGTGAGGAACCCCCCTTTTGGGTCTTGAAAGTTAGGGCATCACCATTGCCCAAGCCAATGGAGGGGGCGATAAAGCTACTACTGAAATGGTGAAAGATTTCCTGGGAAACTTTATTCTTTTGTATTAATGGGACCCACAAGAAAGCTTTTTTTTTACCATTTTGTCCCTTAGGTCCCCCTTCCTTATTTTGAACTTCATCTTCTTTTTTCAAATAATCTGCCTTTTCTGTAAAACAATTATGATCGAAATACACACCGTAGTCTCATAGTTCTTCATAAGGATTTGTAAAATGGAGACTCATATGGACCTTCATCAGGTTCATTCGACCGTAGTCTCCCGGACCTTCATCAGGCCCGATCGATTGTAGATTCCAATGTACCCATGTACTTATATCAAGTCGAGTAGAATGGGGACAAAGATATACATTCAACAAGCCTAGTGAAGTAGAGACCAGTAGATTGGGAACAATCTGAGAGGAAGAGATATGATAACTTAGGGGAATGATGTTCCTCAAAGATCAGTAAGATCATCTTTCCAAGCCTACATGCTCTCCAGATAACAAGTATAAATATTTTATTCCCATTTAAATACCATATTCGTGGTTTTGAAATTCACAGGAAATATCGTCCAACTCAATACCTGGACCTCCATTCGGTCCAAACAACATTAAGACCCCCTAGCTCTTCTTCGGGACTAGTAGGCTGGAGATTATCCTACCTTCATCAAATTCAGTCGATCGGGGACATCCCTCATAGACTTACGTCCAGTCAATATGTAGACAGTGATAACACATGTCTTATGATTTATATCATGAACCTTCATCTGGTTTAGTAGACCGGGGACATCCCCTTTGGACTCATGTCGAGTCAAGTTATAGACATGGATTACACATGACGTATGACTTATATCTTTCTGGCCTCATCAAGTCCAATTGACTGGGGACATCTCATTTGGACTCAAGTCGAGTCAAGTTGTAGACATGGATTACACATGTCGTATGACTTATATCTTCCTGGCCTCATCAAGTCCAGTCGACCGGGGACATCCCTAAGGACTCATGTCGAGTCAAGTTGTAGACATAGAATACACAAGTTGTATGACTTATATCCTGACCTTCATCTGGTTCAATCGATTGGGTACTTCCCAAATGGCTCTGATGGAGTCAAGTTCATTATCTCGACCATCATCTGGTTCGGTCGACTAGGTACATCCCTAATGGCTCTAGTAGAGTCATGTTCATTATCCCGACCATCATCTGGTTCGGTCGACTTGGTACTTCCCCAATGGCTCATATAGAGTCAAGTTCATACCTTGACATCTGTTTGGTTCAATCAATAGGCAGCATCAACTCTCGAGTACACCTAAATACTATGGCCTCATTCCAAGCGACACACGCGTCAAGTACTTTCCAACATAAGACCCATTCCCAAGCTTCTACCTCAAAAGAAAGTCCAAAGGTTTGAAGTAAATAGAGGCCCGGAGATTCACAAGCCCAGGCCCAGTGAAATACCACGTGCCCAAACCATAATCGGGGCTCACCGCACGCCAGTCGACATAACGCTCGGGCTCATAAACACCATTCATAACCCATCCGTTCTAGCCTACAATGGGCAAAACGCAGTAATTGCACCTCGCGAAGTCGACTGTTATCATGATCCAACGGACGAGCAATCAAAGGGTAATAAAGGCACACGTTACTGGAGCATGTATATATAGGAAATAAGGCTCCATGAGGAAGGGAATGGAAATTGAAGCTCTCATACTCACAATAAAAGAACACTCTCACTCGGGTCCATAACATCTCCCATCTATCGCCCTCACGGCAGCCTACGGGGATCGAGGTAACATCCGACATTGTCTCTCCCTCTACAACCTCATTTACATCCATCACTGACTTGGGCGTCGGAGTGCCTACGGCATCCACCAAAATGGTGGGTAGACCTTCCTCGTCCATCCTACCATCTTTGCTTTGCAGGATCACCAGTGCCCTCCTCACGAAGTCTCGATTGTAGACCTTGGATGAAAATCAGTGTCTACAATTTTAAGGGACAAACTGTACGGGCCAAATTTGATCCAAATGTAATTTCAACCTTTTTACTTCAGGCCCAATGATGAGTGCACCGAATCCCCAACGTAAGACCCAGGCCCAAGCTTCTACCTCAAAATGAAGTCCCAAGGTTTGAAGTATATAGAGGCCCGGAGATTCACAAGCCCAGGCCAAATGAAATACCACGTGCCCAAACCATAATCGGGGCTCACAGCACGCCATTCCACATAATGCGCGGGCTCATAAACACCATTCATAACCCATCCGTTCTAGCCTACAACGGGCAAAATGTAGTAATTGCACCTCGCGAAGTCGACCGTTATCATGATCCAACGGACGAGCAATCAAAGGGTAATAAAGGCACACGTTACTGGAGCATGTATATATAGGAAATAGGGCTCCATGAGGAAGAGAATGGAACTTGAAGCTCTCCTACTCACAACAAAAGAACACTCACTCGGGTCCATAACATCTCTCATCTATCGCCCTCACGGCAACCTACGGGGATCGAGGTAACATCCAACTTTGTCTCTCCCTCTACAACCTCATTTACATCCATCACTGACTTGGGCGTCGGACTGCCTACGGCATCCACCACACCGCTGGGTAAACCTTCCTCATCCATCCTACCATCTTTGTTTTACAGGATCACCAGTGCCCTCCTCACGAAATCTCGATTGTAGACCTTGGGTGAAAATCAGCGTCTATAATTTTAGGGGACAAACTATATGGGCCAAATTTGATCCAAATGCAATTTCGACCTTTTTGCTTCAGGCCCAATGATGAGTGCACCCGACTCCCCAACGTAAGACCCATGCCCAAGCTTCTACCTCAAAATGAAGTCCCAAGGTTTGAAGTATATAGAGGCCTGGAGATTCACAAGCCTAGGCCCAGTGAAATACCACGTGCCCAAACCATAATCGGGGCTCACCGCACGCAGTCCACATAACACCGGGCTCATAAAAACCATTCATAACCCATCTGTTCCAGCCTACAACGGGCAAAACGTAGTAATTTCACCTCGCGAAGTCGACCGTTATCATGATCCAACGGACGAGCAATCAAAGGGCAATAAAGGCACACGTTACTGGAGCATGTATATATAGAAAACAGGGCTCCATGAGGAATGGGATGGAACTTGAAGCTCTCTTACTCACAACAAAAGAACACTCTCACTCGGGTCCATAACATCTCCCACCTATCGCCCTCACGGCAGCCTACGGGGATCGAGGTAACATCCGACCTTATCTCTCCCTCTACAACCTCATTTACATCCATCGCTGACTTGGGCGTTGGAGTGCCTACGGCATCCACCACACCGGTGGGTAGACCTTCCTCGTCCATTCTACCCTCTTTGTTTTACAAGATCGCCAGTGCCCTCCTCACGAATTCTCGATTGTAGACCTTGGGCGAAAATCAGCGTCTACAAAGACTTTAAAGAAATATTTACAAAAACAAGATTTTTCAAGCTTTCTTCTTTAGGTATTCAAGCTTTCCTCTCAACTTCTTCTGTGTTTCATTTGTGTCTAATGAACTTGTTAAACCCTAAATTGAAATAAAATAATATATACTTTCACCAAAAAACCCTTGGCTGAAATTAGGTGATGTATATACAAATATCTTGATATTTTTATGTCATTTAATTTTGCTTTATCAACTTGCAAAAGTCATCATTAAACCATTTAATGATTTTCTTAAAGTCAAATAAAGCAACTCAAAAATATAACAATTATATTCATTTTAGGGTGTTGGCCAAAAATTACATTTAGTAAAGGAAAAATATATTTTCATTTTAAAACAATTTTAACAAATATCTGAAGAAGTCAAAATCATTTTGACAACCTTTTCCTTTAAGTATAAGTCAATAATATACACTTATAATCATTTCCTAACTTTATCATTTGGTAAGATATTTATATTTTAATTATATTAATTATTTAACAATTAAATAATTAATTACTTAATTAATTAATCAAATACAAATATCTCAAATATATGTATTATATTTACTTTAACTATTTCAAATACATATATAAATGATATATGTCAAATACCTTTATTTGAAAATTTATTAATGTGTATTTAATAATATCATCTATTAACTACAAATACACATTAATTAGGAAATGACGGTTAGGCCCATTTGCATGTATTTTTCGTTTAACGTTTAAATGATTTATAAATAATCACCATTATTTATAAAAGTCGCCCTAGTGCTCTTCAAGTATATTTCATTAGTGCGACTCTCTAGATTCAAGTATGTCCGTAACAAAATCCAATTTCGTGTCTATAATTTACCCACCCGTAAATTATGACGACCACAGATAAACTAGCTGAATCATACAGGTCGAGGTCATTGCATACGTATAATCCTTCCGTCACAGGTATCCGGATTATACCAGAGATATAGATGTAAACGCCAAATCTATTTATGTATTATCATGTCGACGTATTTTTTAGCAATTATAAATAACATTCGAAACTCACTTCCGAAGTATACTATGGCCATAGATTTAACTGATTGTTAATCACATATGGACTACCTATGCTCTGTACATATAACTGACGGATCCTATCTTGACACACAGAGGATATCCTGAGGATCGGTCCACACCCACCGAACAGGTGGAGGTCTGATCTAAATAGATCGGTGACGTGACTGCCATCCAAGTGTGGAGGATGTCTCATACATCCACAATGGTATCTCAAGTCGAAGGACCACTATGCTACTCAACCCGAGAATATTCTTATTGACGTTGGTGTACCATCCATTAAGAATTTTCGGTGATTCGTTCAATGTTTATCCACTATAAACACCTACACATCTATATGAGTCTCCTCAGACTCATGGTTTATTGGGATAAACTATTGGACTAAGTCTCGATATACGAAATGTACTGGTCTCAACGGATTTGACTAACCGACCTGTGTTAGTAAATCTTGACCTGGAACTGTATTTGATAATATACATTTAACAGTGACACTTCCCAACGTCAATTACAAACTACCTCTGTAACTGTGTACGGCATTATATATTATCGGGCCTTTGTCTAATATGTACATATCACTAAACCACATTTTGTGCAAATCCAATCGTAATCAGATCGAATACGTATATAAAAATAAGAGGTGCAACTATAAATAAGTAATATTATGGAAAAATAAATTGATCATATTCATGAATCAGACATAAATACGACGCGGATTCGCGCTCTGAGCACCAATTGTTGGGTTTCTACTATAGTCCCAATGATCATTCAAGCAATGAAATCATGTGTGAATACATCAAAGAAGTATGGCGGAAACATACTTACATTGATCAGATTGGATGTTTCGAAGAACAAAATTTTTTCCTCCATGGTGATGAAGCTATCGGCCAAGCAAGGTTTTTGTCCTCCATGATTGTCTTCAAGCTCTAAGCTTTGGTGTAAGGATTCCATGCTCACACGTGAGTTTCCCTATCACCTAGTATGCCCTCTTTGGCGTGCTAGCACATAGGAAGAATTTGCCACAAACTCATCCTTTTGTTTCTTCATTCTTGGCCAAGCTTAATAAATTTGGCTCTAGGCCGAATGGATGAGATGAAGAATGGCCACCATGGCCGAATGAAGAATGAGAGTAAATAAGGCCTTTGGCCGAATACATTAGGGAGAGAGAGAAAAGTGAGTGTTGTTTTTCATTTTGTGTATCAAGTAATTAATTTCAAAAACAATTACCTTTTACAAAAATCAAAAGTTGGTATTTCTATCACAAAGTCAAGATTGCGTGTAAGACAAGCTACCAATATTCCAACAACTTCTATCAACTAAAAGTGATAAAGTTGACTAGTGATGTGACGCTTGATGTGACTTGTGAGCCCCACTTGATTCGAAATGCGAGTGGGCCCGCAACACATCCCGGGCTCGGGTTCGCTAATTCTGAATTAACGAATTTCCGTCGTGACGTAATTAAATCGAATTTAATTAAATAATTATGCCTAGCAAAATTACTATTCACATCGCAAGCGAATTAATTCTAAATTAATTCGTTTGCCCGAATTAAAATCTAATTTTAATTCCGCGCGAAATCCAATTTCGTATAATACATCTGAAGAAATTGAGGAAACCCTCTTTTTATTTTCTTATTTTAAACTATACAAGAATTGGCCATATATAGCCTTCAGTCTTCTCTATAAAATGAAGATAAATCTACCCATAATTACATACAATCAATTACCATATCTCTAGCAATCTTAAAGATATTTTCCTAATTTTAACATTCCCCCTCAAGCTGGAGCATATAGATCATATGCACCAAGCTTGTTATAAATAAAATCAATACGATGACCGCGAAGAGACTTAGTAATGATGTCCGCTAATTGTCATTCTGAGTTGAAGAAATCCAATTTCTTATAATACATCAAATATATTATTTTATTGATTAATTCCAAATTAATCATTCTCTCTATTTAAATAATATTTTATCCCAGATAAAATATCTCCTTTGTTAATCCCAGATTAATTTTCTCTCTCATCAGATTAATCCCAGATTAATAATGTGCGAGTCATACGTCATCGATGAATCTTCGGGAAGCGACCCATGAGATCCCCGGATATGTTGGCAGTAAATCCGGTCGTCAGACTATCCGAACACGTACGTACCTAGTACTACATTTTTACCGATTTACAAGACAAGATTGGCTTCTAGCAAAACGTCATGCCTACCTAATTCTCCAGAAATATTCTTAAAGGAATATTGTAATCCATATCAGGCGTAGTATACGAAGTATTGTGTATATCGATCCAGTATCTGAGTCACGTGTTAGGCCTGGGGCTGGGAATGTGTCTGCCCCGTACGAAGCACATGTCGGATCTCTGGTAACTAGTCTCTATAATCGGATAAACATGACCTCGTCATAATATCCCGATAGCTGCAGTATATAAGAGCACCAGTTTCGTATCCTACGTAATCATCATCTCCATATGTCTGAAGTGATACTTCCATCTCGACATCACACCCAATACACTATGATTCTCAATATACCCAGAAGAGGCGTACACAGAACCGGTTAAAACCCTGGACGACCAAAACCAAAGTATATTGATTGTCGCAAGTATTAGCGGTGTAAGTCTCAGGTTAAGACCAAATACACCTACCCTGAAGCGGACTCCCATAGACACACAGACATACTACCAATGGGATTCTGCGGGGTCAATCCAGAGCGAAGCTGTTTTCCGTATCATCGGTAAAACACAACCTCATATCGCACTTGCATAACTATCCAATACTTAAATATATGAGAACTATGTCGTTATGCCCTCACAACGTGCACAAGTGCAATACTAGTCTATTCCACATTATCGATGTCCAATCTCAATAATACTACGACTATGGATGTTTAATGATTAAACCTTCATGGATTGATACTGTCTCATATCATCTCAATCTGGAACTAATCATATGGACCTTTCATTATTTATATATCTTGGTAATCCAATTACAAATGATAAAAGAGCAATTTTCTTTGGCATATAGTTAATTTGTACAACAACACCATTATTTGTACAAATAGTGATGCTATGGGTCATAATTGTCCAACAATCTCACACTTACCTATAGCCAATCACTCAGGTGTCTTACACCTGAACTATGTACGGGTGGCTCAAACTTCTGCTGAGAAATAGCTTTCGTCAGCGGATTTAAAAGGTTATCATCTGATGCGATTTATCCGATCATCACATTGCCACGATGTATGATCCGATGAATCAGATGAAACCATGTGAAGTACATATCGGATCACTGACGAGACAGTTAATTCTTTAGCATATGTTGTAGCCTAGCTCAGCTGCTAACAGAATTATATCTAATCTAATTAGAATTGTTTAAATCCAAAATGCTAATTTTGCTCCGATAATTGCAGCAAAGTTCTACTTTTGTTGTTTATTCGGTAATAGTATCTTGCTTGGAAGATTTCCAGCTCACTGTTCCGTTATTCAAACTATCTAGTACCTTTATTACGACTTACAGTCGTTATTATCGGTTTGGAAACTTGCAGCAGTGAACCTAGTCACTTCTAGTTCTCCTTCTCCATAGTTTAAGAAAGCATCTTTAGTTCATCTAAGATACTTAAGGATATTCTTAACAACAATCCGGTGACTTTCACTTGGATTGGCCTGATTGTGACTCTATATGCTCAAAGCGTATAAGACACTAGGTCGCGCACATTTTTCAATGTATGAGTTCTTAGAGAGTGCCAATAACTTTTAGATCTTACTGAATAGATCCTTATTCCTAGAATAAAAGTTGTTTCTCCCAAGAATTCTATGGAGAATATTTCGTGGAAGCCAAGCTTTCACCGATTGTATTATGGGAATGTTATTTCCAAGAAATGATAGATCATTAATTGGACATTCACTGTCAGTGCGCTCCCACTAACCTCCTTATATACACAAGAATCAAATTCGTCTTGAATTAAATCATATACCATTATGATTACATCAATAACGATATAGTTCCAAGAACGTAATGCTTGCTTCAATCCATACATGGATCGAATTAACTCACAAACCCTGTTTGCTTGTTTTGGTACGACAAAACCGTTACGATATTGATAAACATCCTCCAAAAGGTTTCTGTTAAGGAAAATGATCTTGACGTTCTGCTGCCATATTTCATAAATGAAACTTGCAGCATTAGCAAGCATTATCCAAATGGATTCAACTATGGCAATAGTTAAAAGGTTTCGTTGTAATCAACATTATGTTGATGACGATACCCTTTATGTACAAGCCTAGCTATGTTCATTATGTGTTGCCATCCATGTATGTCTTCCTTGAAGACCTTTACAGTACCAACAGACACAATGTCTTACGGTACAACAACCAGTGTCCAAACATGGTTGATATACATGGAATTCATTTCAGACATTATGGCACTTTGCCATTATAGGTAGTTGATACCTTGTATCACTTCCTCATATGTAGTTAGTTTTCTCAATAAGATTGACATCTTTATGGGGTGAGATCAGAAACTCATTCCTCCCAGGTTATCTTCTGACTCTCTCCAACTACGCAGTTCTTGTGTATTTGAAGATTATGGTAAAGTTTCATCCTTGATGAACTTTTTGTGTTCCATTAAGGAATCGGTGCCAAGAATAATATCACTCCGATTTTCATCGAGTTTTACTATCTTCCCACTTACCACTGCATATAGGTATTCCGCTCAGGAAAATCGCATGGTGAGCAACAATTAAAATTATTCTCTTGTGAGTTGTATAAGTACTATACTTTGGTTTCCCTAGGATAACCAATTATAGATAGGCACTTATCCAATTTGGGTTCTAGTTTGGTATCATCCAAACATATGCCTAGCATTCCCAAATCATCAGGAACAAGAAAACCCGGTTTCTTTCATGTTCATATCTTATATGAATTATGTCTAATAGATTTTTATGGAACCTTATTCAAAATAAGTATTGCACTGTTAAATGCTTATCCCTTGAAGGAAAATGGTAGCTTAGAGCGACTCATGATTAACCTTACTATGTCCAACAAAATTATGTTTCTCCGTTTGGACACACCGTCAAATTGACGTGTTCCGGGAGGAGTCCTCATTGAAATATTACTATACTCTTTCAAGTATACGAGAAACTTATTGCTTAAGTATTTTCATCATGGTCTAACCGTGATGAAATAATACTTTAGCCAATCTGTTTGTCTACTTCGTGTCGAAACTCTAAAAGTTTCCGATTTATGTTTCAAAAGAAACACATAACCATAACGCGATGCCACATCCGTAAAGGTTACTAAGTATCATTATTCACCTCTAGCCTAGCTAGATATGGACCCACTTACGTCACTATGAATGAGGGCTAACAGATCGATGACACTTACACTTTTACAAAGTAAAAGGTATTATAGGCCATTTACCTAATAAACTAGATTCGTAGACATCATTTGAATAGAATCAAATCCGTCCTAGTATCCACTCTTCAAAAGTGTGGATATACGAGTCTTGTTTAATGTGTCCCAGACAACACTGCCACAAATAAGTCTCATCTGATCAAATCAGTTTGAGCTACTTGTTTGTCATGTTATATGTTTGAGATTTATTTATATTCAAAATATAAATACTGTTATTCATATCTAATGTGTTTTTCTCAATATCATCTTTATAAATAAAACACTTTAGTGTTCTAGAATATAAAGGTATACCCGCAACAGGTTAAACCCTGATATAGAGATAATGTTTCTAGTCAAACTAGTTACATTATAACAGTTTCCTAATTTAAGTACACACCCGAATGGTAGTTCCCGAATTTAGGTTTCTACGCTTGAAACAGTGACTCTCGTCCCATTTTCGATTCGCATAGCGATCTCATCTGAAGTCAGTATCCTGCTTATCAGCAGATGCTGCTAATCAGTACATATATTTATGTACCACTATTTAGTATCTAAAATCCAATTTTAATACTAGTAGTGAACATGTTTATGACAAACATACTTGAAGTCAGAGCCTTGCCCTGCCTTCTATTCCTTTATGTCTGCCTTGTCCATACGGTAGTCTCGCTTCAGTGACCCTGTTTGCCACAGTTTAGGCAGATATTTTGGGATATGTCGTTTATCTTCCCAGAAGATTGTGATGATTTTGCCTTTGCCCTTTTCCACATCCCAGAAGCCTTCAGCCAAGCCTTGGCCTTCTGGGATATCGAAGTAAGATGCGCCTTGTGCTTCTTGTCCTTTTGCAAACTTTGGCTTTGTCTCCTTGAGCATAGCCATTAACTCTCCAAGAGTTTTCTATTGCAATTAATGCTTCTAAGATCTAAGTATAGACCTATGAAGATCCTTCAATTTCAACATCATGGTTTAAAGATCTAATCCTTAGTTATGATGAGGAAATTAAGGAGTCATAATGGCAAAGATAACAGATTAAGCACTAAAATTATCATCACATGAATATTCCAAATATCATGTTCTACTTATTTGCTCAATTCTGGGCTTAGGCCCGAGATGTCACTCTATCAAATAGAATAATCTCTCAGTTCCATGACTATCATGAGGTTTTATTCCCAATCTGAAAATTAAACCATTTAAATACAGTTTCATCCAAGATTATGTTTTAAATGCTCAATCTTTCGGTTTTATCTTGATTCTATTAGTCCAACTATTTAATCAATGATTTGAGGTACATTTGTATATAATGATTACTATAGTCCAACTATATAATCAACTATACTTTGATTGGTTAAATTCAATTATATTGATTACTATAATCCAATTATAAAATCAACTATTAATTGAAATAGTTTGAATACAGTCCAACTATTTAATTAAAACAACGTTTGTATATATTGACGAATAATTAAATGAGCTCGTATGGCAAGTATCTAAACGAAATTGAAAATCTAATACTTGTCTCCCACTATTTTTCGGCGAGCCTCTAACCCTCTGTTGAGTACTCAGGAAACCTAGTTTCCTAGTGGGCTATGATCCCGTTAAATAACACACAATCTTGACTTTGGCCAACAAATTGTATGATACTTAACTAGGTAGATCTCTAAGATCAATTGGATCTCATCCAATTCCCAGATCCAGTATGTGGACATCCAAGTCCGAAACATATATCTTATATATGCCAATATATACAATATATTCCCTAACCTTTTTCCTCTGAATCAATTAAGCCTTGGCTTTGGCACAACAAACTTAATGATCCTAGTTAATCGGAACTCATTGACCTTGGAAAGCTTCGTAATCGATGTCGATGGATAAGAAGTGATCTTGACTTCATGATTCAAACACATCCGCGATGGACAAATGGCTTGACTTTGGCCAACAAACCAGTGCCAATCTTGGATCTTGAGTAAGAATCACTCAATGGAAGGAAAAACACTTAATATTTTTTTAGGGTTTTTCCTGTAAATTGGCAACCAATTTATTATCTTTGTTAAGGTCTCATCATCATACACCCTTAAACATGCATTCTAAAAGCATAATAAGGCACGTAAATATATTTAATAATGATATGCAGATGGATACTTAAAACACATTGTTCCTCTAACAAATCTCTCTCTTTCCTCTCTCCCGCTAGCACAGCTTCTACCCAATTACATAACACTTCTAAAGAAACCTCATTTACATTGAGGAGAATAAGTGAGAAGAGAAATACAAAGAGTTAAGAGAGATAAGGTTGGACACGCAAGTCCAATTTAAATAAATTCTAAATTTATTACAACAATTTCCAAAATTGCCCTCACTCATCTAATATCCATCCGATATACATTATTCATGCATCACATCCATGTATTCACACAAACATGTTATCAATCAATCTAATCTAATTAATCAATCTGAAAATTAATGACCATCGAATGTTCAAACAATTATTTGATTTGAGCGAGTCCAACTCGTTTTAAGAATAAGTACTCAAAGTACGAATTCTTGAATTATACTAAACTACAACATTAGATCCAATTTAATATGTATTTAATACTAATTCATTTATTTAATTCCAAATTAAATAATTACACTTTTAATGTACCTTTACGACTTAGATTCTAAATCTAATCGTTACGGGTCTCAAAGCCAGATTAACATCCAATGTCAATTAATTTAAAGTCCAATGGGCTTTTAATTAATTTCTAAGGCATGGACTTTTGGTCAATATGGGTCAAACCCAAATACCAAAGCCCATTTAAGGAATTACCCTTATTTGCCAAGAAATCAATTTAGGCCCATTAGGCCCAATTAAAATTAAAGGTCCATTAAGTCATATCTGGACTTTATGGATATGGTTTTGGGCCCAATTAGATCCAACCAATTAGCCTAAACCAAACTTGGCCCAACCAAATCCATTAAGCCCAATTACAACTTTTACAAGCCCAATTCCAAAATAAGCCCAATTAATTTAATTCCAAAATTCCAAATTTCATAATTAAATTAACCAAAGTGTATTCCATAATTAATTAATCAAATTAACATTTTCAAAATACTAATTCACTCAATTAATTATGCTCAATATCATCAACACATGTCCAACACATTTGAATCAAAAATCAATCATTTTCCATGCTTATAGTCTCACGATAATTTAGGGTTTTTATTGTCCGATCCGATTTCAATCCAATTGAATCCTAAATCAACATTTCCCAAATTATTTCAACTCATCCAATGATCAAAATCAAAAAATTCCATGAAATTATGGCACCTCCAAGTTTCGGCCAAGCCTTAATATTGGGGAAAATTTGATCCAACTCAATTATCATCAAATTGATCATGCATAACACTATGTTATCATCATTCAAGCATATTTAAACAATCAATTTCACTCAAACATGCTCAAATAAATTTTGCCTAATTTTACCCTAATTTCAATTTCATGCTCAAAATGGATGAAGATACCATTGTTGGGTTTCTACTATAGTCCCAAGGATCATTCAAGCAATGATATCATGTGTGAATACATCAAAGAAGTATGGCGAAAACATACTTACATTGATCGGATTGGATGCGTTGAAGAACAAAACTTTTTCCTCCATGGTGATGAAGCTCTCGGCCAAGCAAGGTTTTTGTCCTCCATGATTGTCTTCAAGCTCTAAGCTTTGGTGTAAGGATTCCATGCTCACAAGTGAGTTTCCCTATCACCTAGTATGCCCTCTTTGGTGTGCTAGCACATAGGAAGAATTTTCCACAAACTCATCCTTTTGTTTCTTCATTCTCGTCCAAGCTTAATAAATTGGCCCTAGGCCGAATGGATGAGATGAAAAATGGCCACCATGGCCGAATGAAGAAGGAGAGTAAATAAGCCCCTTGGCCGAATACATTAGAGAGAGAGAGAAGTGAGTGTTGTTTTTCATTTTGTGTATCAAGTAATTAATTTCAAAAACAATTACCTTTTACAAAAATCAAAAGTTGGTATTTCTATCACAAAGTCAAGATTGTGTGTAAGACAAGCTACCAATATTCCAACAACTTCTATCAACTAAAAGTGATAAAGTTGACTAGTGATGTGACGCTTGATGTGACTTGTGGGCCCCACTTGATTCGAAATGTGAGTGGGCCCGCAACACATCCCGGGCTCGGGTTCGCTAATTCCGAATTAACGAATTTTCGTTCCGACATAAATAAATCGAATTTAATTAAATAATTATGCTTAGCAAAATTACTATTCACGTCGCAAGCGAATTAATTCTAAATTAATTCGTTTGCCCGAATTAAAATTTAATTTTAATTCCGCGTCGAAATCCAATTTCGTATAATACATCTGAAGAAATTGAGGAAACCCTCTTTTTATTTTCTTATTTAAACTATACAAGAATTGGCCATATATAGCCTTCAGTCTTCTCTATAAAAGGAAGATAAATCTACCCATAATTACATACAATCAATTACCATATCTCTAGCAATCTTAAAGATATTTTCCTATTTTTAGCACTCCCCCTCAAGCTGGAGCATATAGATCATATGCACCAAGCTTGTTACAAATAAAATCAATACGAGGACCACGAAGAGACTTAGTAAGGATGTCCGCTAATTGTCCTTCAGAGTTGACGAAGCTAGTGACCATGCATCCAGATAAAATTTTCTCCCTGATAAAGTGACAATTGACTTCTATGTGTTTGGTCCTTTCATGAAACACAGGGTTAGATGCTATATGTAGTGTTGTCTGGTTGTCACAAATTAGCTTCATTTGTGTCCCACCTCCAAACTTCAATTCATGTAACAACTGTTTTAACCATACTAACTCACATGTTGCCAAGGCCATAACTCGATATTCTGCTTCTACACTAGACCTGGCAACAACTTCTTGTTTCTTACTTTTCCAGGATACTAGGTTGCCTTCAATTAAAACACAATATCCTGTAGTAGAACGTCTGTCGGACGGAGAGCCTGCATAATCTGCATCAAAATATCCAACTATCTCAGTATTGTCTTTATCTTCATACAATAATCCTTGTCCTGACGCTTTCTTGATATACTTAAGAATACGTATAACAGCATCCCAGTGACTTTCACATGGAGTTTACAGGAATTGGCTAAGCACACTAACTGTGAATGAGATATTTGGGCGAGTAATTGTAAGATAGTTCAACTTTCCAACTAACCCCATATATCGTCCACGATCTTTTAGCGGCTCTCCAACTAGTTTCCTATACTCCTCAGGGTTTTCCAATGGCTCCCCCTCTTTTGGCAGAAGTTTAAAATTTGGATCCATGGGCGTGTCAACAGGTTTACAATCAAACATGCATGTTTCTTGAAGAATGTCTATAGCATATTTTCTCTGAGAGATGACTATACCAGTATGAGATTGAGCTACTTCTATGCCAATGAAGTACTTTAGTAGTCTCAAATCCTTAGTCTGAAAATGATTAAATAAATGTGTTTTCAGCTGTCGAATTCCCTCTTGGTCACTTCCAGTAATGACTATATCATCTACATATACAACCAAGTAAATGCGTTGGCCATTGGAATGGCGATAGAAAACCGAGTGGTCTGCCTCGCTACGAGTCATACCAAATTTCTGAATGACAGTACTGAATCTCCCAAACCAAGCACGAGGAGACTGTTTCAGACCATACAGAGAGTGACGAAGCCGAAAAACCAGATCATACTCCATCTGAGCAACAAAACCAAGTGGTTGCTCCATATAGACTTCCTATTGGAGGTCTCCATGAAGGAAGGCATTCTTGATTTCCAGCTGATAGAGTGGCCAGTGATGCATAGCAGCCATGGAGAGAAACAAGCGGATGGAAGCTATTTTGGCTATAGGAGAAAAAGTGTCACCATAGTCCAAACCAAATATATGGGTATAACCTTTAGCAATAAGGCGAGCCTTGAGTCGATCAATCTGCCCATCAGGACCAACTTTCACCACATAAACCCATCGAAAACCAACTGTAGATTTCCCAGGGGGTAACGGAACCAAATCCCAAGTGCCACTTGAGTGTAAAGCAGCCATTTCATCTATCATTGTTTGTTTCCATCCTGGATCAGACAAAGCCTCATGGACATTTCTAGGAAGAGGAACAGAAGACAAGGTGGAGACAAAAGCAAAATATGGAGCAGATAAACGATGATAACTTAGAAATGTATAAATAGGATGTGGATTACAAGTGGAACGAATACCTTTACTTGTGGCAATTGGGCCAAGAAGGTCCAATGTACGGGCAGGAGCTGGAGCAGGTTGTGAGTCAGTGGCTGCAGTGTCAATGTCGGTGGAAGATAGAGAACGAGGATCACGGTGATATACCTGAAGAGGATGTGATGGTGACATAGTCTCAAGTGTATGATGAAAGAATAGAACAGGTAGTACCGTAGAAGGGGCGGGAGGAGTCGGGGTATGAGGAGAGAAGTAAGGTGATGACTCGAAGAATGTGACATCGGCAGAGATAAAGTAGCGGTTATTATCTGGAGAATAACATCGGTACCCTTTTTGAAGTCGGGAATATCCTAAGAAGATGGATTTAGTAGATTTAGCAGAAAGTTTATCTTGTCCCGGGGTTAGATTATGGACAAAACACACACAACCAAATATGCGAAGAGGGACCGAATAGAGAGGTCGGTTGGGAAATAAGATAGAGTGGGGAATTTGGTTTTGTAAAATAGAAGAAGGCATGCGATTAATGAGATAGCAAACAGTAAGAACTGCATCCCCCTAGAAACGAAATGGTATATGGTTATGGATTAATAAGGTACGAGCCGTCTCAATGAGAAGTCAGTTTTTACGTTCAGCTAGACCATTTTGTTGGGGTGTATAGACACAAGATGACTCATGTAGAATACCTTGAGATGAGATAAAGGTGGTAAAAGGAGCAGAAAAATACTCCCGAGCATTATCACTACGAAATACACAAATGGGAACATCAAATTGAGTTTTGATTTCAGCACAAAATTTTCGAAAAATAGGAAATAACTCAGAACGATCTTTCATTAAAAATAGCCAAGTATTTCGAGAGTAATCATCAATAAATGTCACAAAATACCGAAATCCTATAACAGAATTGACACGACACGGACCCCAAACATCGGAATGAATTAACTCAAAATGGGACGCAGCCCGATTATTGACTCGATTAGGAAATCGTAAACAAGTAAGCTTCCCAAGTTGACACGACTCACATGGAAGTGAAGATAATGAAGAAAGTTGTGGAACTAACTTCTGAAACTTAGAGAGACTGGGGTGACCCAAACGATTGTGGAGAACATCAGCAGAATCGGTGGAGGTGCAAGCGACCGCAGGCAATGACTGCGTGAAATGATAAATGCCTTGTGACTCACGTCCTGTACCAATCATCTGTCCCGTACCCTGGTCTTGTACAATAACAGAATGATTAAGAAATGTGACAGAAGAATTTAGATCATGAGTGAGTTTACTAACAGAAATAAGATTGAAAGAACAACCTAGTACATAAAGCACAGATTTTAGAGGTAAGGAAGGAACATGATAAGCTTGTCCAATTCCTTTAGCGATAGTTTTAGAACCATTAGCAAGAGTAACCATAGGAAGAGAATGAGAACTAGTTAAAGAATACAAAAGTTTTGGATTACCAGAAATGTGATCAGAGGCGCCAGAGTCCAAGACTCGTGGGCCCAATGGTTAGGACTGAGTGATGCAGGCAACATAATTACCAGTATGAGCAACGGAAGCAGGATGACGAGGACTGAGAGGCCTGATACTGGAGGAAAGCTGCATATTCGGATTCAGACAGAGTAACATTCTGAGAGGGCTGGTCGAAGTAGTTCGAGGACGGGGAAAGATCAATTTGAGCAACCTTATCCTTAGGAGGATGTGGTGGTTTTCCATGGAGCTGATAACAATGCTCCTGAGTATGGCCAACCTTGTGACAGTAGGTACACTTCGGACGCTCGCCCCGATGATGAGGATTACCTCAACCGCCGCTGGAATGGCAGTGAGCGGCCAAAATGGAAGAATCGGTTGGATTAGAGTCAACAATAGCTGAAGAAGAGACAACGGAGAAGACGAGAGAAGACATTCTCCAGAGAGAGAATTGTAGCACTAGCTAATATTTGGTCGTGGACTGGCTGAAGTTCGGACCGTATCCCAAGAAGAGTTAAGACCATAAAGAAGTGTTCCTGTTGGCGCTCCTGATCAGATAAATTCGAAGTAATTGGGAGGAGAGAATTGAACTCCTCTCTAAGGGACTCTACTCTGCCAATGTAGTCAGAAATATCCATATCCTGCTGATGCAAACTGAACACGTTAGATACCACAGAATAGAAACGTTGAATATCATTAGTGTATAAAGAGCGAGCTTTGCCCCATAATTTGGAGCAGGTCTTATAAGGCCTAAAAATAACTAGAAGTTTTGGATCAATAGCCTGCCAAAGTAAATTACATAACTGGGCATCTATTTTCTTCCAAAGCAGTCGTTCTTCAGGAAGAATATCTTCAGCATTGGAAGTCAAATGGTCTTCACATCCTTGTCCCATAAACCATAGTTCAACAGAGGCAGCCCAACACACTTAATTTAGAGGGCCAAATAATTTTTCAGATGTAACACAATTACTAGAGATTACAGGAATGGGAGCACCAGACTTACCCAAAGCGGATGGGCGGGGAGGATGATTACTGCTCGGGTCGGCCATGGTAGGGAACAGTGGTGCCAGACAGTGAACAGTGCGCGTGAACAGTACCCGTGAACAATTACGATGAACAGTGCCTGTGAACAGTACCTGTGAATAGTGACAGGAACAGTGCTCGTGAAAAGTGAGGCAGAAATAGTGATGTTGGAAAAAGTAAAAGGAAACCCTAGGATCAACATACTGATACCATGAAGAAATTGAGGAAGCCCTCTTTTTATTTTCTTATTTTAAACTATACAATAATTGGCTATATATAGCTTTCAGTCTTCTCTATAAAAGGAAGATAAATCTACCCATAATTACATACAATCAATTACCATATCTCTAGCAATCTTAAAGATATTTTCCTATTTTTAACAACATCAAATATATTATTTTATCGATTAATTCCAAATTAATCGTTCTCTCTCTTTAAATAATATTTTATCCCAGATAAAATATCTCCGTTATTAATCCCAAATTAATTTTCTCTCTCATCAGATTAATCCCAGATTAATAATGTGCGAGTCATACGTCATCGGTGAATCTTCGGGAAGCGACCCATGAGATCCCCGGATATGTTGGCAGTAACTCCGGTCGTCAGACTATCCGAACACATACGTACCTAATACTACGTTTTTACCGATTTACAAGACAATGTTGGCTTCTAGCAAAGCGCCATGCCTACCCAATTCTCCAGAAATATTCTTAAAGGAATATTGTAATCTATATCAGACGTAGTATACGAAATATTGTGTATATCGATCCAGTATCTGATGTCACGTGCTAGGCCTGGGGCTGGGAATGTGTCTGCCCCGTACGAAGCACATGTTGGATCTCTGGTAACTAGTCTCTATAATCGGATAAACATGACTTTGTCATAATATCCCGATAGTTGTAGCATATAAGAGCACCAGTTTCGTATCCTACGTGATCATCATTTTCATATGTCTGAAGTGATACTTTCATCTCGACATCACACCCAATACACTACGATTCTCAATATACCCAGAAGAGGCGTACATAGAACCGGTTAAAGCCCTGGAGGAGGAATTGCCCAAACTACATTGCTTCCGTCAGATAGGAGACGGCCTTAACATCATGTATGTTTATTTTCCCTATTATTGATATCTCTTTTGCTTATGAAGCCATTAGTTCTAAATGGGTTTTAGATTCTACTTGTCCTACTAAAATCTATAATTCGTTGCAGGGGCTTAGGGTCAATAGGATGTTGAATCTCGAGGAGATGTAGTTGCATTTTGGGAATGGAGATTCTTTGTTTGCATCAGCTGTTGGCGAATATAAGATTTGACTATCCGGTGACAAATTATGTTTTTTTTTTATTTAGTTGTGTTGCTAATATTATTTCTCTATTTGTATTAGATACAAAATGATATCATGTACATATTAAGAATCATTCTTTATACACACACACACACACACACACACACACACACACACACATATATATATATATATATATATATATATATATATATATATATACATACATATGTAGGTACGTACGTACGTATGTACATACATACATACATACATATACATATGAATTTTTTTTCAATAATGTTTAATTCACATGGTCAATATATTATGCATATTTTTAGAGATGTCTACAAAATTGGGAATAATAATGTGGTAGGTCTAAATTAATAGATATTGAATTATAGTATATGCGATTAGGTCATATAGATGTATGACTTCTAACCCAGTTGGTTATGAATAGTCTATTTGAGAATCTAACTATACATCATTTTCTAACTTGTGAATCTTGTATTTAGGGTAACATGACTAAAGCCTCATTTACTAGTGTTGGTCATCGGGCAACCGAATTATTAAAACTCGTACATAGTGATGTGTGTGATCTTATAAGTCATATTGCTCAAAGTGGCTATTCATATCTTGTGACCTTTACTGATAGTTTGTCACAGTATGATTATGTGTATTTGATGAAACATAAATCAGAGACATTTGAAAAGTTCAAGGAATTTTGAAACGAAATAGAAAAATAAACTGGTAAAATCATGAAATGCCTATGACCAGATCGACGTGGTGAATGTATGAGTAGTAAGTTCACATATTATCTTAAAGAGAATGGGATTCTCACTGAATATACGAGTACTCCACAACACAATGGAATATCTGAAAGAAGAAATTAAACTTTATTGTATATGGTCTTATATATGTTGTGTTTCACAGATTTGCCTTACTTTTTTGAGGTTATGCTCTTCTAGCTGCTGCATATCTACTAAATAAGGTTCCCTCTAAAGTTATTTCTACTACTGCATATGAGATATGGGTTGGTAGGAAACCAAATATTAATTATGTTAAGATTTGGGATGTCTTACGTACGTCAGAGTGATACATCTGGATAAATTTTTACCTCGAGGGAAAAAAGGTTAGATTTTTTGGATATCCTTCAAATTCCAAATGATATCAATTTTGTGATCACGAGTATTGAAATATATTTGTAACCAATTTAGTCAAATTTCTTAAGGAAATATTCTTAGCGAAAGGTGGTAATCAAATGAGGATTAAACTTGACGAAGTTCAACCTATATATGCAGACTTATAGAGTAACCAGAAGTTCAGGTAGAAGTATAACATTCTACTTCAACTCTCCATAGGTCTATTAGGGTATCGAGACCTGCTGAATGCTTGGATTTGATTCAAGACAATAGTCTCAATGTTCTCCTCACAGAGGAGACTGATACGTGTACCTATAGAGAAGCAATGTTAGACATTGACTCCGTTAAATGGCAGGAAGCCATTAAATCTGAATTAGACTCTGTGCATTATAATAAGGTTTAGAACTTAGTTCCACTTTTGATGGAATTGTTCCCGTTGGATTTAAAAGTGTTTACAAATGGAAGCAAAGCCCTGATGTGAAGGTTGAGGCCTTCAAGGCCCGACTAGTTGCTAAAAGTTAAAATTAGAGGCCATGTGTAAACTTTGATGAGACCTATTCACCAATAGCAATTTTAAAACCTATTAGAATTTTATTGGCTATCGATGTCTATCATGATTATGATATTTGACAAATAGATGTCAAAGTGACCTTTTTAATAGATTTTTTGATAACTAAATCTACATGAAACAACCATGGGGTTTTGTCTATAGCCAAAATTCATGCATGGTTTGCAAGCTTAAAAAATCTGTTTATGGATTTAAACAGGCATCATGGAATTGGAATCTTTATTTTGATGAGGTGATCAAATTGTCTGATTTTCTCAAAAATGAAGAAGAACCTTGTATTTATAAGAAAGTCAGTGGGAGTATGATAGTGTTTTTGATGCTCTATGTTGATGACATCCTGATCATTATGATAATCTTGGGATTATGTAGAGTGTTAAAGCATATTTCTGTAAAAAAAATGGGGTGAAGTCTTTTATATACTAGGTATAAAACTTGATAGAAATAAAGAAATGAGGCTTATTGGGTTATCCTAATCCTCGTATATATAGGTATAACTTTACTTGTAATTGTAAGATTTCTAACATATATTTCCGACATGGCATTCATCTTTCGAAGAAGATGTGTCCTCATATGGTAGATAAAAAGACTAGAATGTCTACCATATACATCATGCTTAAGGAGTATAATGTATACCATGGTATGTAAGATACCTAATATTAGTCATGCAGTAAGTGTTATTATGAGATATCAGTCCAATCTAAGTAATGACTAATGGATGGTCGTTAAACATATCCTCAAATATCTTAAGGGTACTAATGATAAGTTTCTTATTTATAGAGAGGGTGATTTACATATTAGATGATATAAGATTCTGACTTTCAGTCAGATCCTAATGATAGAAAGTGTTTCTTCATATTTGTATTTATTCTTAATAATGTCACAGTTAATTGGAAAAATTCCAAGTAAGGATCTACAGCTAATTTCACCACTCATTGGAAGATTCATAATAGATGGTATAGCAACGTCAATAGCAATTTTCTCGAGTCGAGTAGCATATTATATCATTCGACTTGAGATACCACTGTGGATATGTTAGTTATCCTCTACACATTAATGACAGTCACGTCAATGATCGTTTTAAGTTCAGACCTCTGTCTGTCCATTGGGTGTGAATTGATGCTCATGATATCATGTGATGTATCCAGAGAGGATTGTCATACTCTATAAGGGATTCAGATATCTATTTCGTGATCCTTTAAATCATTGGTCGATGTATACTGCAGAAATGAGTTCCGAATATTTATCTAGAGAATCATGTATATGTCACAACATATAAGAATTGTACATAACAGAGATTTGACGTTTCCTCTATATCTCTGGTACAATTCGGATAGTTTATGACAGATGGATCATATATATGCAATGGTCTTGACTTGTATGGTTTATCTCGATTATCTGTGGCTGTCGTAATTTGCGAGTGGCTAATTACGGACGCAGATGCACGTAAATTTAATGTGTATTTGTACACTATACTTAATTTGATTATATACACAATAAAGGCCAATTAGAGTTTGACACTTTTCCTTATTATAATTAATTGAATTAATTAAATTTTAATTAATTATTAATTTATGAAATGAAGAATATTCTTGAAATATTTTTCCATAATTTAATTGGAATAATTTAAAATAAATAATTCTTAATTAATTTAAATGTCAATAAATATAATATTTTAGAATATTCTATTAAAAAAATTATTTAATCTTATTTAGATATGATTAGAATTGTGTCAAAATTGGAAAAATTATTGACTACATTTTCACTAGAAGCAACATATTATTTACAGACGGATGAACGGATATCAATAAAAACGGTAACAAGAAATCGAGTGGTGCTCGTTGAATATCCATTAGGATTCATTCATTTGATAAATGAATTTTATATTCGATTTATTTAATAAATGAATATACATATTTGAATCATATATACATAATTAAATGAATCAAATATAATCTTAGTTCATTTAAACAGAACTAAATAAATTGTATTAAATATTAATATTAGAATCGTTTAAATTCTTTTAATATTATTTTTGATTTTAGAGTATCAAAGTATCGTTAATATTTGTGTAAATTTAAAATGGATCTTAAATGAATTCAATACATAATCATTTCATTTAAATAAACGAATCAATGAAAGTAAATTTATATTTAATTAATTTAATAAAATAATTGAATTAAATTAATACATTTATTAAAACAAATTTTCTAAATTCATTTTCACTTAAATGAGAATCGAATCGATTAGAGTAAATAAATCATGACTCAGATTGCCCCATTTCACCTTCCATGTAGCATGGGCGGCACTAGGAATGACCCAAGTGTTGATCCTATAATTTGTTTTTATATATTTTCATTTTAGAATAATAATAAAACATTTATTTCACCATTAGTACATGAAAAATAAACTTTTAACCACGCTTAAAATAAAATCATGTCTCCACCCTTGCAACCTATGGTCCATTTTTTAACAATAAAACGATTTCTGTAAAGTATTTTCCTCATTTTATAGTATTTAGGATACTTACAAAAAATTTGGTCAATGTAAATTAATTTTCGGTCAATGAAATCGTGAAGTCATTTTACTAATGATTTTCCTCTTATCCATAATTTTCATAATTTACTTCAAGGAATGGAAAAATCCAGATTTGGATCTGGAACTACATGGATCCGAGTTCAAATTAGTGTTGGTGGATGCGGGTCCGTATCTTGATTCGAGAAAATTTTTTTGACTCGAATGCGGGTAAACTCAGTCCAAATTTAGGTATACCGGGTCTGGTTCTGAAAATCTAGATTTTTTAATCGTTTGTCAATTATACTTGTATAAAATTAATAAAACTCTAGATGCAGATCTCCGAATTCTGGACTTGCGTGGTTATAGTTCCTGGACAGGAAATCCGTATTTGTTAATCTTTTTCAATTATATAAAATTAATAAAAATACGACTTAGTTCCTGAAATTTTGAACCCCGTGACTATGGATCCGGAATTATCCGGATCCAAAAATTCAGATTTTAATCTTTTTTTTAATTATACTTAATAAAATTAATAAAATGATAGATTCAAGTCCTAAAATTCCGAACACGCGTGAATCCAAATATAGGTATACACATACCAAATCCAAAAATCAAGATTTTTATTTTCTCTTTTAAGTTATATTTATATAAATTAATAAAATAATAGAATCGTGTTCTGGTATTCCAAAGAATTCTATTATATCCGGATGAGATTTGAAAATTTGGTTTTTAATATATTTTCAATTACATTTCTATAAAAATTAATAAAATTCTTAACCCTAGTCTTTGAAATTCTGACCTGTATGGACTTGAATATACTCAGATCGGATCTAGAAATCCAGATTTCTTTTACCTTTTTTTTCATTTTTATTTGTATAAAATCAATACAATTATGAACGTATGATTCGAGAATATGTACCCACTTGGATTTAGATCCGGATATACGTGGATCAGATTCAGAATTCTAAATTTTTAAAAATATTTATCAATTATATTTGTATAAATTAATAAAAGTATGGACCCTAATATCGAAATACAGAAGCTGAATGGATCCAGATACATGTATATCAAGTCTAGATTTAGAAATCTTTTTTCAATTATATTTATATAAAATTAATAAAATTCTGAGCGCAGGTCCTAAAATTCCAGACCCTCGTGGATTCAGATATACTTGGACCGAATCTAGAAATCCACATTTTTTTTTATATTTTTCAATTATATTTATATAAAGTTAATAAAATTTTGAACGCGAGTCTCGGAATTTTGGACCTGTGGCGCGAGGATTTAGGGTTTGAAATTTTTTTATGACCCGAGTATTTTCCAGATTTGGGTCTTTCAAGTTTATGCTCAAATTTCGCTACCCGGATTTGAAATTCTTTTCACATATGGGTCTTCTAGGTGTACGTTGATCCAGGTCAAACCCAGTTCGAATCCATGCTGGCCTAGAATTTCTCTACTCGAGTCTAAATTTTTTTTATAGACCTGACTCAAAACAGATCTAGGCTAAATCCCGATCTTTTTGCTATCTTTACTTTTAGCCATCAGAAAATATTTTTTTTTAAAAAAATATTGGATGTACTAAACATATGAAAATGTTTTTCTAAAAATATTTTCAGACGAGTCAAATATTGGAAAAAAAAAAAAACTTTCCATTACAAAAATGATTTTATCTTACTTATATAAATTATTTTACGTGGAAACAAATCAGACCCTTAACGCAAAAAAATATCATTCATCAAGCTTAGTTGTGACCGAGTGCTGTGGACCCTATCATATTTTTTAAAATTTTTTATTTATCGACTGAATGACTGATGAAATTTTTCCATCAGTGACACTTATTACTGATGGAATTTAAGTATTTACTGACAAACAAAATTATTAATAATTTATTATTGGTAGTGAATGAACCCTACACCGTGGAAATGAACCTTTGAGAGGAAGCTTGGTGGAAGAGGAGGAATCAAGTGCTTGACGGGGCAGGAACATGCGGACCCAAGTAGCAAATTATGATGAATAATAGATATAAATAAACTTGTGCGCGGTTTTTATTTTATAAAAAAGAATAAAAGAAAAGTCAGTTTAATCCGCCAAGTTAAGACCTCTGTCCTAGTAAATCGTCTATCAAAAAGTACGATATTCTAATTCTATCCTATATATCCATTTGTATATGCATATAATCATAATGAGATACGTGATACACAAAAAATATACATGAAACTGGCAGAAAATTCAATATATTATGATCATTAATTTAAATACGTTATAGATATCGAGATATGTGGAAATACAACATATCATAAATATTGATTAAATTCAATGTATTATAAATATTAATTTAAGTGAGGATTTAATATAAATATTAATTAAAATGATGACTTAAAAATAATTTTATCCCTCAATTTCTCATGTGTCACGTAGCAGCACCAAACGAGTTGGAAGCCAAAAATATATGTAATATGATTGATTTATATATACAAGACAAGTAGTATACTCCAAGTAATAAATTAATCAAATCTTCTATCTATATTGCCCAACATCTAACCATCTACATTGGTACAAATATCGACAAAAAAATCATCCTCAAATCCAACTTGCTACTTTTTTTTTTTTTTTTTTTGAAAGAAAGTATTACTTATCATTAATTCACATTTGTGACAAGGTACATGAGTTCTGCTGGAATACTCCACCGCCATACAGTGGAATCATTCTTTTCCAAAGCTAATTTGGCTAAACAATGAGCACGAGTATTACACTTTTTAGGCGTGTATACGCATTTGAAACTCTGAAAAATCCCCCTTGTATCAGTAATGTCTGATATCACCCACAAGATTTCGGTAATGCTGCTCTTCTTGTTATTTATCATCTCAACAACTTCCTGCGCATCCAATTCCATTATCACTTAGGTCAGGCCTTCAGTCTCTGCGAGTTGCAGTCCCCATCTTATTGCCTCAGCTTCCGCATAGGCAACATCACCATGATATTGGAAAGTTCTTATGACTGCTGCTATGAATTTACCTTCCCAATCTCTAATCAAAGCCCCCAACCCTGCTGTCTTCCTCTCCAAATCAGTAGTTGCATCCACATTTATTTTATACCATCCACCAGGAGGGGACTCCATGATTTCTTCGTTGTTGTAGTTTCCCTCCTCTTGCATTCTGATTCCCCAAACCGAATTCTCTTGTTCGAGGTTACCACTGCTTCAGCTCTAGCCACAATTCCCCATGGTTCTTCCCTATTTCCTTCGAAAATGCTCTTATTTCGCGCCTGCCACAAAGACCGGAAAATAGCCACAATTATCCCTAACTCTCCCTTACTGCTTGCTTCTTCCAACTTTCCTATCATAGTTAATGTGTCTTGGCACATAGCTGATGAGTGATAAATGTATCACTATTTCCCACTCATTTAACTTAATATTTTGTATAGTTTCTTGAGTTTTGTGAATATTTTGATGTGTTTTGTGTTATTTTGTAGATAAATAAAGTTTCAGGACATTCTGGAGGTAATTTGAAGCAAAACTGTGAAATTTGGTGAAATTTGGCAAAAAGGGTATTTTGGTAATTTTGGACGTCCCGACACAAATTTTGGTAATTTTGGACATCCCGACACCAAAATAAAGTTTTAAGATATTCTGGAGGTGATTTGGAGCAAAATTGTGAAATTTGGCAAAAAGGGTATTTTGGTAATTTTGGGCGTCCCGACACCGAGGGTATTTTGGTAATTGCACCACCATGCCACATGTCAAAGATTCAACGAGCCGTCATTTTTAGCACACCATGCCATGTGTCGAAAATTCAGCGATCCAAAAAAAATAATAATAAAAAAATAAAAATCAGAAAAATAATAAAATAATAAAAATCAGAAAAATAATAATAAAAAATTAGATTTTTTTGCCTATAAATAGATTTCGAATTTTTAGTTTCAAATGTACCTCTTCCTCTGAAATCCTTATAAATAAATTGAGAGTTCTTCATATTTTCTTCTTTTATTCAGTTTTATTTACGCTTTGTAGTAGTAATTCTATTTTTCCATGAGGGAGTAACTTCACCATGCTGAGGTAATAAGGTAATACTTTTACTTTTGCTATTTAGATTAATCTCCCTTAAAATATAATATATAAACTATTTAAAATCTGAATTAATAAAGGATACCGTCATTCTAGGACGGTTGGTTTAAGTTTATATTTCTGTTCCGCCTTTATGGCTGGTTTATTTTAATTTGACTTAATCAGGATACTGCCATTCCGGACGGTTGGTTTAAAATATCACAAGATTATATATTATATTATTGGGAGATATCTAAATAGTGAATAGTAGAAGTTAATTCATTTTACCTTAGCATTTCTTTTTATTACTTTTCAGCAATTTCATTTTATGTCTTTTAAGTTTATATCAGCTTTAGTTATGTGTTGTAACTAAGTTAAATATCTAGGGTTGTGATTAAATCTAATATCACCGGATTTAAAAAGGGTTAGATTATAGTTTGGGTAATTAAAGAGATATTTGTTGAGTCATAATCTTAATGCTTTTTATTAGCTGATCACTAATAAAATTGATTAGGTAAACTTAAAATGAACTAGACATAGGGATTTTAAGTCTAAAACCTTAGTCTCAACAACCCACGATCTTCCTTAAGGATAGATAAACCTTTAATAGATTTCCTTACAGGATAGACATATACCTGTCGGGCGGGGGTAGTCATAATTGGAACTTAACCTTAATGAATCTAGGTAATTTAATTGACATAGACATATGGTTCAATTGGATTATATTAGGTATTTGTAAATAATCATTCGAAAGAGGCTTTTACATAATTTAGTGTTCCAGATTAATAATTCAATAATTTACCCAACTATGATTTAACTACTTCATCTTTTAATTGATATTAGAAAGATTAACAACCCTAGATCTTTGAGTCTTTTTATTTTCCTTAGTATTTTCTTTTGTCTTATTATTTATTTATTTATTTAGCAAATCTACAAAGCAGATCATTTCAAGCAATCAATCACTTCTCCCTCAATTAGATATTTGTAAATAAATAGTATCAACAATTAATAACAACAGTAGGAATTAAGTCCTCGTGGGATCGATATTTTTATACTACTTGAACGATACGTGCGCTTGCGTTATACGTGTGTGTTTATGCCGGTCAATAGCGCCTTATATGCTCTGAGAGAAAGAAGTTGTGCTCCAACATTTTCGTGCTTTCTTGCATCTAATCAGCACATGTGCGATGTCTTCCACTCCACCCCTACAAATCTAACATAATGGTTACTGTATAATTTTCTTCTTCCATAAGTTCTCCGCCTTTGGCAGTAGGTTTTTTGCCACTCTCCATAGAAAAATCTTAATCTTCTCAGTAATGTTGAGGATCCAAATGATGCTCCATTGATTGTTTCTTCCTGTAGAATTCATTGGGGAGTCAGGATACTTTAGATTGAGAGCCAATTGGTAGCCATTTTGACCGAATACTGTCCTTTCTTGTCGTAGTGCCAAATCAAGTGGCCAGGTCTTGGGCTTCTCGGAAGTGGGATTGCTAGTATTTCTTCCAAGTCTTCATCTCTAAACTTATCCTTAATCATATCTTCGTTCCAAGTATTTTGTGGACTCAAAAGTTCTGCCATCGTGGCTTCTTACGAGAGATCTGGATCTTGAATTGGTCTAAATGTTAATGGTCTGAGGATCCAACTGTCTTTTCTTATGTTCACCTTAGCTCCATTGTCGATTCTCCATCTACAGCCTCTATCAAGAATCTGTTTTCCCCACATGATACTCCTCCAAATGAATGAGGGATTGTTCCCTATCCTCGCATTAAGAAATTCAGACTGTTTATAATATCGTGCCTTTAATACCCGCGCCACTAATGAGTCTGGGAATTGTGTCAACTGCAATCCCTATCTTGCAATAAGAGCTTGGTTGAAAGGGGAAATCTCTCGGAAACCCAGCCATCCTCTACTCTTTGCTTTGCTCAGCTTCTCCCATCTCGCCCAGTGAATGCTGCTTCTTTTATCAATTTTTGAACCCCACCAGAATCTAGCAAGGGCTCATTGAATCTCCTCACAAATCCCTAGTGGAATCTTGAACACACTCATCGCGAAGGCTGAGATTGCTTGAGCTACTGCCTTTATTAAGATTTCCTTGCCTCCACTTGAAAAAAAATTATGCTGCCAATTTGTTATTTTTCCCATCACTCTAAGCTTGACTTCGTTAAAGAAATTTCTCTTCTTTCTGCCTATCATGGACGGTAACCCCAGATACTTCTCGTGCTTCGACACCATCTATAACTGGAAATTTCTTTGATAGCTTCTTTGTGCGTCTCTTTGGTGTTGGTGCTAAAGAACATTAATGACTTATCATAGTTGAATACCTGATCTGAAGCCGCAACATATGTCTCAAAGATGGAATTCAACTGCTGACAGTCTTCCACTGTGGCTTGTGAAAAAATCAAGCTATCATCCGCAAAAAGAAGGTGGGAGATTGTTATACTACTGTCTAATTTCTGAGTTGCAAAGGAATCTGTCTAATTTTTCTTCAATTAAGTGATGTCATCCCCTCCTATTGGACCAAGTTTATGGGTACCCTCTGCTTTCAACATTGATCAAACCATAATCATCTACAACGTCTCTAAACTCAGTGATCAGTCCCACATTTCTATCTGTTCCCCCTGATTTTTCGTTCAAATCCATAATTTCGTTAAAATCCAAAAAACAAACCCATGGGGTTGAGGATAAAGTAGCCAATCATCTCATAAAAATCCATGTATTCTTCTTCATTCCCCCCTCAGGATGGCCATATATTCCTATCAATCGTAATTTCAAGCTTGACTCAAGCTGAGCTTCTGCATCAATATGGTGCTTACTAAAATACTTCACATTTATTTCTACATCTGAGTTCCATAGCATTGCTAGTCCACCACCCATATCACTCATATTAACCACAAAACAATTCTAAAAATGCAATTTCCTACTTACTGCTTTCATCTGCTCGGATCTCAACTTCGTTTCACAAAGAAATAAGAGTTGTGGTCTCTGCAGTTGGAGAATCTTCTGTGTTGCTCAGAATGTTCGGTCATTCCCTAAGCCCCGAACGTTCCAATTGATGATTTTCATGGCTGTCGGCGGAGCTGACAATCAGCCTCCACCGTTGAATCTTCCATGCAAATGGTTAGCACTTCCCTTTCATCCTCATCTGTCATTTCCCATCTCAATTTCTGAGTTGCAATTGGGGATCTGGCAACCCTCTGGTTCGTTGTGGACTTCCTCGGGCTATAGAGTTTTTGCTTTTTATTCTTCGGGCTCCCACTGCCCATCAGGCTTCCAATCCTCTTTAGCGTTCTGATCTCATTAGAGAGCTACTTTTGCAATTGTCCTTCTTGGCTCGTTTTTTCCATTTTCTACTCATATATCATGGGTTTAATGTTTCTGGCCCTTCCGTTGACTCTACGTTTTGGGTTGGGCCCTGTCCCCCTTCAGCTTGTGGGCCTAACTTGCTACTTTTTTATTTACTCACAAGGCAACTCAATAAACTTCCAGCTACTTCTTCATATAATGCAGCAACAGTTTTCACTTGTGTTCGATTTTTATCTTGAGCTGTTTATAGTTATAGACATTGTTGAAATTCTTTACACGATGCTGCTTGAACTGTTTTAGGTCTGTGGTTTTCAATCCTATTCATTTTGCTCTTGTCCCAAGTACGTATAAAGAGGGGAAAATGCATTAATGACAAATTAAATATCTCAATTTTTGTTATTAATGAAATGGGTACATATGATAATGAGAAATGCTAATAAGTGCCATAAGGGCACTCTTTAATGATCCATTTTTGGAAAGTTTTTATGGGAAAAAGGAAAAAGTAATTGTAAGATGTGAAGCCCTTGTCATCCGTTGGATAAGGGACATGTGGCGCAATCCTTGTCGTTGTCCCAATTACATGTATTTGGTCATCATATATAAAGGCCACTTAGGTTGAGTATTAGTTAAGGTTTTCATTATTTGTATTCCCTTGTTTTTGGCTAAGTGTTAAGCCTAGTTCCTTAGTCCAAGTTAATGTAATCTTCAATTGGGAATTTGAGAGATTGACACTTTTAGAGATTATGGTTTGTGAGATTTGGGGGGATTACAATTTGTAAATGGATTCAAGATTCCGTGTGTAATCTTGAAATTGATTAGTGCAGCGAGCTCCTTATTCCGGAGTTTAACGTTGATGTAGTCGGGAATTTTTCCGGCGAACCACGGTAAAAATTTCGCTTCTTGATTTGTTCGATTGATGTGTTTGACTATTAAACTTGCGGAAAACCTTAACAATTGGTATCAGAACTGATTAAAGATCCAGTGGGCCGAATTGAAGACTGATCTGTGACCAAGATCAAAGCCCAAAGAAAAATCCTCCTTCATTCGGTGAAGTAGAAGACCAAAAACCATAATCTGTCAATTGGAGAGACGGCAAGTTGAATCAAGATCAACTGAAACCAGCCTCTCTGTTTTGGGCCTGAGAAAAACCCTAAAATCTGTCAAATTGGAGAACTTAATCAAAGACTCAGGGCCAATCGACGCAAATTAAAGATCAAGATTCAGAGGAAAAGTAAAAACGCCAGTGACAAAAGCAACAAGAAGACTCACAGCCAAGATCAGCCAAGATCAGCGGGGCAGAATAGCAGTGGTGCCGACAGAACAACAAGACCAAGATCAGATAAAAAAACCCAGCGTTGCCGAATCAAGTTTGAAGATTAAAACTGTCATTTGGTGAAATCAAGAAGATCAAGGTAGCCGATCACAGAACCTCTGGGCTTGCCGAGTGGGTCTGTAGCTGCCGACGGAAGTCTCTGGGACAAAACTAATTTCCAAGTTGCAGGGGTGTGTGCACTGTTTTTAGCAAGCTGAGGTTTGGGAAGTGAGGATCTGTGTTGTAAAATTGGAAAAGGTTTAGGTGTTGCCAAAGTGAAATTTTGGGTGTTTAAAGATGCAGTGTTGTGTGATTGGAGCTTTATTGTTTGGGTATTGAATCTCTGTTGAAGCTGGTTTAAAAGGAAGAGAACAGGGCATCCAAGTCTTTGAGTTGTCGAATCTGCTTCTATTTGTTGTTTTCTGATTAATTAGTTTGAGGTCTGTTGAAGTACATTTTTGGGTGAGCAACTGTGAGGAATTACTGAGTGTGTTCAGGCAGTTTGGGTGTGAATTGTCGATTGGTGCTTGGGAAGTTAGACACTGTGTTGTCAATTGCTACTTTGGTGAGCAAGACTTTGAGTTGCCGATTAAGTGTCTGAATCAAAGGAAACAGAAATGTCGACCATGAGACTCGACATTGGGATATTTGACGGGAAAAGAGATTTCACCACATGGAAGAAGAAAATGAGGGTTTTGCTTTCTCACCATAATGTGGCATTGGCGCTGGAACCGGATCTAGAAAAGTGGCCAAAGATGGTAAAGGAAGTGAAAGACGGAATCCTGGAAGAGGCGTACAACTTGATCTTCCTCCACTTGGGAGACTCGGTCATCAGAAAAGTTGATGGAATGGACACGGCCATTCAACTTTGGGGTAAACTCGAATCTCTTTATTCTGTTATTTCTGCACCAAATTTAGTGTTTTTAAAAGGAAATCTGTTTAATTACAAGATGGATACTAATAAGTCGATTGATGATAATTTGGATGAATTCACGAAAATGACTCAAATCCTTAAAGGAAAAGCTCTAGGAGACTCTAGCGAAGCTATGATTCTATTAAATGCACTGCCTGAAGAATATAGTGTCGTTAAGAATTCCCTACAGTACACATGAGTTGTACCTAGGTTAGACTTGGTGATATTTGATATAAGGGCTAGAGAGCTAGAACTTAGGACCAGTAGGAGAGGAGGAGTGAACTTTTTCGTGAAAGGGAAAAATGAGAAAAAATATAATGGTCCGAATAATCATCAGACTAATAACCAAGAACCTAAAGGGAAGAAAAAGAATAAACATGATAAGAATAAGAATAGTGACAAGAAGTGCTATCATTGTGGTAAGATGGGACACCTTAAAAGAAATTGTTATAAGTTCATTAGGGAACAGGAAAATTAAGGCAGTGCCACTGTGGCTGCCGAAAAGGAGTTGATGAGCCTATCTGAGGCATTGACTGTGTGTAGAGATCACATTAGTAGAGAATGGATTCTGGACTCCGGGTGTTCCTTTCACATAAGTCCGTATAGGGACTGGTTTGTCAACTTTAGAAATTCTGACCAAGGCACTGTGTATATGGGTAATGACAACACGTGTAGGATACAGGGAGTTGGGGAAATAACTCTTAAACTATATGATGGTAAAGTTAGGATACTTACTGACGTTAGATATGTACCTGACTTGAAACTGAACCTGATATCACTAGAACACTAGATGAATTAGGTTTCACATATAAAACACACAAAGGAAACATGCACATATCTAAGGGTAATAAACTAATCATAACTGGTATAAAGAGAAATGGATTGTATGTTCTAAATGGCCAACATGTATTCTCGGATAAACCCATTTCTGCTTTAACTTCTAATGTTGATATGACTAATATATGGCACTTGAGACTTGGCCACATAGGCCAGAAAGGAATGCAGGTACTCAGCAAGCAGGGACAATTTGGAAAGGACCAGTTGAAGCCACTTGAGTTTTGTGAGATCTGTGTGTTGGGCAAACAGCACAGACAGAGCTTCCCAACTGGAATTCATTTGTCAAAGGCGAGTCTGGAGTATCTACATTGTGATATGTGGGGACCAGCAAAGGTCCAGACTCATGTGGGTAAGAAATATTTTCTCTCTATTGTTGATGACTACAGTAGGAAGGTATGGACATTCTTACTAAAATCAAAGGATGAAACTTTGACTAAATTTAAATAATGGAAAGTATTAGTAGAAAATCAAACTAGTAACAAAGTAAAAGTCTTGAGAACTGATAATGGCTTAGAATTTTGTAATACTGAGTTTGATCAATAATGTACTAGTGAGGGTATCCTAAGACATAGGACTGTTAGAAACACCTCTCAACATAATGGAGTTGCGGAAAGAATGAATAGAACCCTATTAGAAAAGATCAGATGTCTTTTATTTTCTTCCGATCTTCTGAGGGCTTTTTAGGGTGAAGCTCTCAATACTGCTACTCATTTGATTAACCTTAGCCCTAATAGTTCAATTCAGTTTAAGACACCAGAAGAAATCTGGTCTGGTAGGGCTCATAAGCTTGCACACCTTAGAGTATTTGGCTGTGAAGCTTATGCTCACCAGTCCGTAGGTAAACTTGAACCGAGGTAAATCAAGTGTGTTTTCCTAGGATATCAAGAAGGGACAAAAGGGTATAGGTTATGGGAAATGGAATCACCTGGAGTCAAAGTCATAGTTAGTCGGGATGTTATATTCAATGAACTTTGTTTTCTTTGTAAATCTACTAACAAGAATGCAGGTGCCTTAGAAAAGGATCTAGCAGATTTTGATCTTGCAGGTGGAGCTCAGATGCAGGTGGAGCCAGGGACATCAAGGACCGCTGAGCAAGTTGGTGACATGTCAGGCACGGAGACATCTGAGGACACCCATCCCAGGAGAAATAACCAGGAGGAAAACAGAAATGAAGTAGCAGAGATACAAGAACAAATTGAAGAGGACACAATAGATCAACTGGATCAAACTAAGCAGCATGATGAAACACCACAAGACACATTGGCCAACTACCAGCTAGCGAGAGACAGAAATAGGAGGCAGGTAAGGCCTCCTACCAGGTATGATTACTCAACTAATGATTTGTATTTCTGTGCATTAATATCAAGTCATGAAATTAATGAGATTGAGCCTGCTAGCTTAGGAGAGGCATTAAAGTCTACCCATAAACTTAAATGGGAAGCGGCTATAGAAGAAGAGATGTATTCTAGTAGTACTAGACCTGAGGTGATTAAAATGGAAAATGTACCTTATGCAAATACTATAGGTTCTGTGATGTATGCCATGATTAGTACTAGACCTGACTTGTCTTATGCTGTATCTTTATTGAGTAGGTTTATGTCTAATCCAGGTGGAGCACACTGGAGTGCTTTACAATGGTTGTTAAGATACTTGAATACTACTATTGATTATGGCTTATGTTTTAACAAATCTAACGCTTTAGATTTGGTAGGGTATGTTGATTCTGATTTTGCAGGTGACAGAGACTCGAGAAAGTCAACCATATTTTACTATTTCACACTTGATGGAAATTAGATCAGCTGGGAGTCAAGCCTGCAACCGTTGGTCACACTCTCAACTACCGAAGCGGAGTATATAGCCATAATTGATGTGTTCAAAGAAGCAATTTGGCTTCAGGGTATCTTAACCGAAATACAACTGCTGCAGGGTAAGATAGTTGTGTATTCTGACTGTCAGAGTGCAATACATCTGGGCAAGAATCCAGTACATCATGAGAGAACCAATCATGTGGATGTGAAGTATCATTTTGTACGGGAAATTATCTCAAGCTGTAAGATTGAGATTAAGAAGGTTCCAACTGAAGACAACTCATCTGACATGGGGACAAAAATAGTGACTGCTGCCAAACTCTCCCACTGCATGAAGCTGTTGCGGGTGGGGGTTGGCTGACCTTGCAGCCGACATGATCAATGATGGAAGTAGGTGAGTTTGCTGTGCTATCTTAGCCTTAATGTATCCTTGTGTATGATTGGGAGTGATGAATGTTTTTGGCTTCAAGGTGGAGATTGTAAAATGTGAAGCCCTTGTCATCTGTTGGATAAGGTACACGTGGCGCAATCCTTGTCGTTGTCCCAATTACATGTATTTGGTCATCATATATAAAGGCCACTTAGGTTGAGTATTAGTTAAGGTTTTCATTATTTGTATTCCCTTGTTTTTGGCTAAGTGTTAAGCCTAGTTCCTTAGTCCAAGTTAGTGTAATCTTCAATTGGGAATTTGAGAGATTGACACTTTTAGAGATTAGGGTTTGTGAGATTTGTGGGAATTACAATTTGTAAATGGATTCAAGATTCTGTGTGTAATCTTGAAATTGATTAGTGCAGTGAGCTCCTTATTCCGGAATTCAACGTGGATGTAGTCGGGAATTTTTCCGGCGAACCACGGTAAAAATTTCGCTTCTTGATTTGTTCGATTGATGTGTTTGACGATTAAACTTGCGGAAAACCTTAACAGTAATTAATGTTTTGATATTTTTTGCATTTCCCAAAAAAAAGTGATATGAAAACTTTCCAATTATGGATTCTTAATGAGTGCCCTTATGACACTTGTTAGCATGACCCTATGATAATTAAGATGGATATTTTGAATATTCACTAATATCTGTTTAAAAATTTCTGACATTCGTAAATTAATGGATAGTGGATAGGTCGCGAATCTGAAATTAGCCGTAACGGATATTGGAGGATTGTGAATATGAGTATCGGATATCTGTTATCCGTCACATGAATAAGGATTCTAGCTCATCTATTTAGTATAGATGGAGATTCTCGAACACATCAAATATCATATATCAGATATTTATTACTTCATCTCTAATTTTCCTGATTTTGCTGATATTTCAGACGGATATGGATATTTGCATTGATGGATGGATGGTGATGTGGATATCGATCCCAAAAATTTATCGAATATGGATATATTGTAAATATAAGGTTTGGGGGTTTCGATTGTGGATATGGATGTAGATATCTCAACACTTGCTAATATTCTGAGTTCGATTGAGACAAAACAATTAATGGTGATTCTCTAAGGTATATAATCATTTCTTTCAAGAAATATTTCCACCATCTAGCTTACAAACCATGAAATAATATGGAGTAATTGAAAACTCTCTCATGATACAATGGAGTATGTTGTTATTTGATATGTGATTGTATCACAACACTCAAGAACACTCTTTGTAGATTAAATTGGTATGATGTAGAAAAATGAGAAGAAGTTTGGATTTAAAAATTATTTTTAGCACTAATAACACATACAGTATTGTTGACGGTGGATTTTGGTCTCGGGGTAATACGGGAATATCACCTCTGAGGTAATCCTCCTTCAACTGTGAATTTGTTTGGTTATGCGGGAAACCAAAAGCAAACTTAGCGGAAAGCAAAAAAATACGCCAATCAGACAAGGTGGTTTAACGTGGTTCGGTGGATTTTGAGATCCGACCTACGTCCACGGACAAGAACAGGGTGGTACTTTTTTATTACTCAAATACACTCATCGGGTCTCTTCTTTTGGTTTTACAAATCAAAGCTTTATGATTCTAATCCCTCACTCTTGTGATGATTTTCAGATGATCTTTTTACACATGCTCTACCCTCCTATTTATAATAATACAGAAATCAGACTCCTATTTGCATAAGAAATCCTATTTGGACTCAATCTTCTCTTCTTGTAGGGTTTACTGATCCGGTACTGCCTTCTTCTTCCGTACTCCCTTTTGGATTCTGACTCCTTCTCCTTGCGAGAGTAAGATATCTTTTTTATCTTATCCATAAGAATGGGGTGCTGTTTGAACACGGCCCGTCGTCTGGTCGGTCTTAATGAGGTCGGACATGACAATCTTTTATGCTGAGAGTGTTTCTGCCGACTTCTATAGTGCTCGGTTATCTGAACCAAAGTGGTCGGTCTTCACATGTTGTGGTCGGGTCGGCTACATGATCTCAACCAGACAGAGAATTTACCCTTTTGTCCTTGTCGTGCTGTCTTAAATATTGTAGCGCCTAAAAACACCATCAACATCTGTCCCCTAGTTCTCGGTTCCAACGAGTATGTGAGTTGGTACCGGGAACTATATGAAGAGGGTGTGCTGATTGTCTTCGTTGGTAGTCGTCCCAGAATGCAAAAAAGAATTTTCTTGCTGTTTCAATCATCTTTCCTCGAGACGCACAACCGTCATGTCTTCTTAAATGCCTATCAAATCAACTTTAGGGTTTCTTGTAATTTCGACACTTGTCAAACATCCGCCGTGTTCCCGCCAAAACCGACGGTGGTGAGCGTCCCAATCATGACTATAAGAAAGCGAGGCTTTCACTGTTCCATTTTTTTTCTTTGGCAATTTCTCCTTCTCTTCTGTAATTTTCTTTGCGATCCGTTCAACTCCGTGTTCTCGAAGCTCAACCGTGGTCTTCTTCCTTTTTTCGTTGCTGAGCACCTAAGAAACGGGCATCACCGCACCGTATAACCTCCTGCTTTTGAGAAGAACAAGTAAGTCTTCTGAGCGACCTCTTCTCTTTTGTATGCTGTGATTCTGTTTGTTTATTTTGCTTAGGGAGAGACTTGTGGTTTTGCTGGGTCTTGCTTTAGGGCACTTTTTAGAGACTCCCTATCTAGTTTAGCACGGACACTGTGGGTAGCTTCTCATAGACTGATTCTCCTCCCTTCTCTGTTTTTCTGGGTGTCAGGGATGTCCGACAATAGTTCTTCCTTTGAAAGGCCTGCCAAGATTTCAACTCCCCCTGCTGAAGAGCTCTCCTCGGGCTCAGGGGCACCTAGTGTAGAAGACCTTGACACTACCCATACTTCTTCTGAGATCGAAAACGACTCCTACCATCAGAGAGTTCCTCGGAAGGACCCAGAGCCTGGTGAACTTGGGTCGTCGGCTCTGGATATGAACCGTCCCTCTAAGATAACCGAGGATGATCTCGCCCTTCTCCGTCAGCGGTATAATATTCCGATAGACATTGCCCTTGACGTTCCCGGCCCTATGGATCGTGCCAGCCAACCTGATGAGGGCTCGGTGGCACTCCTTCCTGTTTTCTTTGAGTGTGGGCTACGGCTGCCGATGCAACGGTATTTTGCTTGGATGCTTGCTGAGATGGAGATTGCCCCTTGCCAATTAAGTTTAAATAGTTGGAGGATTCTGGCCGGCATATATGTGGTTTGGCATCGGGCAGGTTTGGGTGTACCTTGCTTGGAAGAAGTGAAGAGGTTATATCGTTTGAAATCCAACCCGAAAACTCACTACGGTTGGTATTACCTCTCTGCTTATGACAGCTCGTCTAACCTTGTCCAGAAACTCCCCGATTCCAACAAGAATTTTAAGGACCTTTGGTTCTGGGCTACTGGGGACTGGGGTCGGGTTCTGAGATCGTTTGAGGAGGATGTCTCGGTTCCGGACATCTTCAGGGCTGGAGGTTAGGAGTCTAATGCCCCTTCACTCTTTCTTTGTTCCCGTTCTTCAGTTTCTTTAGGTTTTCTAACTTCTCTGGTTCCTCCCAGCTTGTTGGCGAGATGCTCCCAAGGTTTCTCGTCAGGTTCGGAGGCGGGTATATTGGGCTCGGGGGTATGCTGCTCACTGGAGGAAGTTGGTTAATGATGCGGCCTTTGTGGATTCGGGTCTTACCCGGACCGTCCCTCCGAAGATCTCGGGACGGATTGGTGGAGGTCTGCTGGCTGTTTTGACTTCTCTGTTTGTTCATTTTGCTGTCTCTCTTACTTTTTTCTTTTTCTGTTCATATGCTTGGTTCTTGACTTCTTTTTCTACTTCTTTGCTTTTTGTAGGTATGTCGAAGAGACCAAGGTTTCTTGAGAAGTTGGCTGGTACCATGAAGAAGGCCGGCCACGCCGATGCTGAAACTTCCCGGGCACGGCCTGATCTTGCCGAGAAGACATCTTCAGGACAAGTCCAAACGAGTGCTCGGGGACTATCTTCCCCTTCTGGCGGGCAATCATCAGGATCTGCTCGTCTTGCCAGTCCGCCAAAACCTCTTAGGAAGAGGAGGCGTCAGTTCGTGACCGAGGAGACCGAGTTGGTTCAAGAGGAAGAAGAGGAGGGAGCTGCTCCGGTTAAGAGGAATGGCGTTCGTAGGGGGAGGAAGTCCTCTGAAGGCTCCTCCAAAAAACGGAAGGGCCCTGTGGTCCTCGGGGTGGATGACTTGGGAGAAAGCATCCGGGAGGCTACCTCACACTTGGTGCCGGCTTTCAATGAATTGGCCGAGGTGATTCCCCCAGGGGAGGTTTCGAGGTATGAGGATGTATCTCCTGAAGGTGTTGTGACTGAGATGAGTTCTCAGATGGCGAAGGTATTTTCACTTCCCTTCTCGGTTTTTGGGTCTTGGTTCTTTTTATTTTATGCATTGACTCCTTTCTCCTTTTTTGTGTGCAGGCCAACTACCTCATGGCCAAGTATAAGGGTCTTCTTCTGACTTTGTTGTCCGAGGGTGGTCAGGCCCAGCGGCTTCAAAATCGTCTCTCCGAAGTGGAGGCAAAACTGGCTGACCGGGAGGAGGTGATTAAGAATCATGAGGCGACCGCTGTTGAGAATTTCAAAGCGAACAAGGCTCTCAAAGCTGCTGCTGTGCTGGAAAGAAAGCTTGCTGATAATGCCAAGGAGGACCTGAAGGTTGCCCGATCTGAGATTGGCGTTCTGAAGGGGAAGGTAGCAAGTGCTGAGGCCAAGTTGAAGAACAAAGACGAGGAGGTTGCACGGGCCCGAGATAGTCTTGAGAGGAAGAAGACCGAGCTTGAGGAGAGAGAGTTTGATCTCGAGGAGAGATGGATCGAGCTTGAGAAGAGGGAGAGTGAGCTTGAGGCCGAGAAGGAGGCTATCCGCCTTGAGGGAGTTGGTGATTGTGCTGATTTAATTCCGATGGTGCTGCCAAGTCTGAACATGGACCCCATTCGTGCGGCCATCAGTTACTGCAAGGGGGATATTTCCGAGGAGGAGTTTCGGAAGTGGATCCCTCAACTACCTGAGGAAGTGATGGATCCCGCCCCCATTTCGGTTGTTCCGGCTTCCGGGGCTCCTCACGAAGAAAGACCGGAGGTTCCTGCCGCGGGCGAGGACTGCCTTGAGATCCCTCCTCCTATCTATGAAGCAGAGGTCTTCCCTGCTGCCGAGGTTGAAGCTGCAGCTCCTCCTCCTGATGCCGAGCCGCTCCTCCCGCCACCTGAGCCGGCTGAGGAAGAGGTTCCTGCCCCTGCGCGGGCTGAATGAGAAAGGGTAACCCTACCGGGGCCCTATGTACACTTTAACCTTTTTTTTTGTACTGATATTACAATTTGTATTCATATACACACATATATTTATGTCTGTTTATTTCTCTTTTTATTTTGTTTCTTCTTCTTCTTTTTTTTTTTTTTTTTTTTTTTGCTTCTTGTTATCCTAACAATTTTAAGGCCTATCAGGGGTCAGCACGAGTCGGAGGGGTCTGACTTGACCCCGGGAAGAGTGAGGCATTTGGACCCGGGGGAATGTTATGTCCCCGGTCCGGAGAGCTGACTTGATGGGACGTATCTCGACCCCGAGCAGAGCGAAAGACTTGGGTTCTGGGGGAATGTTACCTCCCCAGATTAAAGGGGCTGACTCGGTAGGACGTAACCCGACCCCGAGTTGAGTGAAAGACACGGGTTCTGGGGGAATGTTACCTCCCCAGACCAAAGAAGCTGACTCGGTGGGACGTAACCCGACCCCGAGCTGTAAGAATCACTTGGTCCTGGGGGAATGTTACGTCCCCAGTCCAAAGGGCAGACTCGGTGAGACATCGCCCGACCCCGAGCTGTAAGGATCACTTGGTCCTGGGGGAATGTTACGTCCCCAGTCCAAAAGGCAGACTCGGTGGGACATCGCCCGACCCCGAGCTGTAAGGATCACTTGGTCCTGGGGGAATGTTACGTCCCCAGTCCAAAGAGCAGACTCGGTGGGACATCGCCCGACCCCGAGCTGTAAGAATCACTTGGCCCTGGGGGAATGTTACGTCCCCAGTCCAAAGAGCAGACTCGGTGGGACATCGCCCGACCCCGAGCTGTAAGGATCACTTGGTCCTGGGGGAATGTTACGTCCCCAGTCAAAAGAGCAGACTCGGTGGGACATCGCCCGACCCCGAGCTGTAAGGGTCACTTGGTCCTGGGGGAATGTTACGTCCCCAGTCCAAAAGGCAGACTCGGTGGGACATCGCCCGACCCCGAGCTGTAAGGATCACTTGGTCCTGGGGGAATGTTACGTCCCCAGTCCAAAGGGCAGACTCGGTGGGACATCGCCCGACCCCGAGCTGTAAGGATCACTTGGTCTTGGGGGAATGTTACGTCCCCAGTCCAAAGGGCAGACTCGGTGGGACATCGCCCGACCCCGAGCTGTAAGGATCACTTGGTCCTGGGGGAATGTTACGTCCCCAGTCCAAAGGGCAGACTCGGTGGGACATCGCCCGACCCCGAGCTGTAAGGATCACTTGGTCCTGGGGGAATGTTACGTCCCCAGTCCAAAGGCAGACTCGGTGGGACATCGCCCGACCCCGAGCTATAAGGATCAATTGGTCCTGGGGGAATGTTACGTCCCCAGTCCAAAGGGCAGACTCGGTGGGACATCGCCCGACCCCGAGCTGTAAGAATCACTTGGTCTTGGGGGAATGTTACGTCCCCAGTCCAAATGGCAGACTCGGTGGGACATCGCCCGACCCCGAGCTGTAAGGATCACTTGGTCCTGGGGGAATGTTACGTCCCCAGTCCAAAGGGCAGACTCGGTGGGACATCGCCCGACCCCGAGCTGTAAGAATCACTTGGTCCTGGGGGAATGTTACGTCCCCAGTCCAAGGGCAGACTCGGTGGGACATCGCCCGACCCCGAGCTGTTTGTCTCAGTGGCCTGGCGGAATGAAATCCAGCCCCGTGCCGACGTTTTTTGAATAGTCCCGGTGGTGTTTGTTTTACTTTTTTAAAGGATTTCGTCAGAAAATGAATTTTTATTCATGTTTGGGGGCGGGCCGCCCTCTTTACAACAGTTGTTCCGATTCTTTGGTTTTGTCGGTTTCTGCAAAAAAGAAAAATAGAGGAATGGAAAGTTGATTTTTACGGGAAGTACTTTCTCAACATTTCGGCGTTCCATGGTTTCTTCAATCTCGTGCCGTCCAGATGCTCTAGGATGTAGGCCCCTGGTCTTACTACCTCGGTGATTTTGTAGGGTCCTTCCCACTTGGCACCTAACGAACCTTCTTCAGGTCGTCGGGTGTTCAGAGTCACTTTTCTTAGCACTAGATCGGCCTGGTAGGAAGGAGCGAGTCCGAACTCTCCTATTGTAGAATCGGGCCATTCTCTGTTGGTAGATTGCTGCTCTTACTGCTGACTGCTCTCTTCTTTCTTCGATCAGGTCGAGGTGATTTTTGATAAGTCTTCGTTCCGTTCGTTCTCAAAGTGGGGATCTGTGGGTCGATATTCCGATCTCTGCCGGGATGACGGCCTCACATCCGTATGATAGGGAGAAGGGTGTCTCTCCTGTTGAATCCTTGAAGGTCGTTCGGGTGTGCCCACAGTACCTCCGGTAGCTCCTCGACCCATAGTCTTTTGCTTGATCCGAGTCGAGCTTTCAGGTTTGACTTGATGGTTTTATTGGTGGCTTCAACTGCCCGTTCGACTTGGGATGGGCCGGCGAGGCGAATTTCAAAGTTATCTGGAGGTCTTCACAAAGTTTTCTGAATCCCCTACTGTCGAATTGCTTTCCGTTGTCGGTGATGATTGCTTGGGGGATTCCGAACCGGCAGATTATATTTCTCTTGAGGAACTCTGTGGCTTTCTTCTCCGAGATGGTGGACAATGGTTCTGCCTCTACCCATTTGGTAAAGTAGTCTATGGCCACGATTGCATATTTCGCCTGACCTCGTCCTTTCGGCATTGGCCCTATAATGTCTAGCCCCCACTGTGCGAAGGGCCAGGGGCTGGATATGGTGGTCAGCTGTTCTGCCGGCTGATGGTAGAGGTTGGCATTTTTTTGGCAACCCTCGCATTTCCGTGCTATCCTCACGCCATCCTCGTGCATGGTTGGCCAGTAAAATCCTTGCCTCAAGGCTTTGAAGGCGATTGATCTTCCCCCGGCGTGGCTCCGCAGATGCCTGCGTGAATCTCCCTAAGCACGTAATCTGCTTCTTCTGGTGCTAAGCATCTTAGGAGGGGTACGGTGTATCACTCCGGTAGAGTAGAGTACTCCTTCAATCAGGGAAAACTTGGTGCTTTTGAATTTCAGCTTCCTGGCCTCCCTTTTATCTTTAGGGGTTTCTCATGTTTCCAGGTACCTCCTGATCGGTTGCATCCATGAATCTTTGTCTTCTTCTTCCAGTACGTCTACCTCTGTCTCTCCTATGCTTCTTTCTCGGAGGTATATAAGAGGGATTACTCTGGGGTCTTCTGTCCTTATTGAAGAGGCGAGTCAGGCTAGGGAATCTGCTTCGCAGTTGTCTTCTCGTCCGACCTGTTCGAAGAGTACGTTTCCCACTTTCTCCACCCATTTCTTCACTTCGGCTAGGTAAGCTACCATGGCTGGTTCTCTGGCTTGAAAGTCCCCTTTCAGCTGTTGTATTGCTAGCTGAGAATCACTCCTGATCACTACGTTGTGGACCCCTACCACCGTACATAGCCTTAGTCCGGCCAGTATTCCTCGTACTCTGCTTCGTTGTTTGTGGTTTTGAAGGCAAATTTGAGGGCGAGCAGTATTTTTCTCCCTTTTCACTTTTTAGTGCTACCCATGCTCCGTAACCGTGCGAACTTGCGGATCCGTCTACAGACATTTCCCACATGTCTTCTTCCACGGCCAAAACCTGCGGTTCCGTGAGTTCTGCTATGAAGTCCGCTAAGGCCTGCCCTTTTATTGCTGTTCTTGGAGGTGGGAGGTAGGAGATGTCGTGCTCGCTTATTTCTACTGACCACTTCATCAGTCTCCCTGAGGCCTCTGGTTTTTGCAAGATCTGTCTCAGGGGATAATCCGTGTATACCTTGATAGGATGGGCCTGAAAGTAGGGTCGTAACTTCCGTGCTGCAGTGACCAGGGATAGGGCAATGAGTTCGTGCATGGGGTATCGAGTTCTGCGTCTAGCAGGGCTTTACTGACGTAGTAAACCGGTTTCTGGACATGGTCGGTCTCTGTTGTACCAGTGCCGAGCTTACTGCGTGTTTTGAGACGGCCAGGTATAGATACAGCGTCTCCCCTGTGAGGGGTTTGGCTAGGAGAGGGGGCTGTGCCAGGTATTGTTTTAGGTGCTGGAAGGCTTCTTCGCACTCGGGTGTCCAGTCGACCCCTTTTTGAGCTTTTTTGATGACTTTGAAGAAAGGATGGAATTTGTCGGTTGCTCGTGAGATGAACCGATTGAGTGCGGCGATTCTTCCTGTAAGGCTCTGTACTTCCTTAACTGTCCGGGGCGTTTTCAGGTCTAGCACGGCTTGTATCTTTTGCGGTTTGGCTTCAATGCCTCGTGAACTTACCATGTAGCCCAGAAATTTTCCTGAGGCTACCCCGAATGCACACTTCTCCGGATTGAGCCTTAAATTGTGTTTCCTCAGGAGTTCAAAGGTTTTCTTCAGGTCGGCTATATGGTCTCTTGGTTCTCCGGACATTGTTATCATGTCGTCGACATATACCAGCATGGTTGTGCCGATGAGCGGTTTGAAGATTTTGTTCACCAGTCTCTGGAAAGTCGCCCCTGCATTCTTCAATCCGAAAGGCATTACTTTAAAGCAGTACAGCCCTTGGTCAGTGATAAAGGAGGTCTTCTCCTCGTCCGCAGGGTGCATCTTGACTTGATTGTATCCCGAGAAAGCGTCCATGAAGCTTAGCAGGCCTTGGCAGGCTGTTGTATCTACCAGTTGGTCTATATTTGGGAGGGGAAAGCTGTCTTTTGGACATGCTTTGTTGAGGTCGGTGAAATCTACGCACATTCTCCACTTTCCGTTAGTTTTTTCACCAATACTACGTTGGACACCCATTCTGGGTATTTTACTCCCGATGATGAAGCCGGCTTTCAGCAATTTTTCCACCTCGGTTGCTATTGCTCAGCACCGCTCCTGGTTGAATATTCTCCTCTTCTGTTTTACTGGCTTGTGTAATGGGTTCACTGTTAAGCGATGGCTTACGAATTTTGGGTCGATTCCGGGCATGTCATCGTGTCCCCATGCAAAAACGTCGGGGTACTCTTGTAGACATTCCAACAAGTCTTTTCTTAGGGCCTCGTCTAGACCTCCTCTTTTTATGTTCTTCTCTGGCCCGAACAGTTTTACTTTTTCTAATTCTTCGGTGCTGCTCCAAGCCGTGCAGCTTTATCGAGCCGGGGAGCAGGGTCTTTCCTTGTATCTCGTCATCCTCGTCTCTCTGTCTCTTCTTGGTGCTTCTTTCTACGCAGAGGGTCTCTCGCGAGAAGTGGCAAAACAGCTGCGGGCTTTTTTCTGGCTTCCGCATATGATCCGATCCCTTCCCGTGTAGGGAACTTCAATTTCAAGTAATGACAGGACATTGCGGCCTTGGTTCTCATCATGAAGGGGCGACCGACAATGACTTGATAACTGCTCATGCAGTCTACTACGGTGAAGTTTATCATGATCGTTCGGGTTTTGGGGGCAGCCCGATCGTCATTGCTAACTGAATTTTTCCCAGGGGGATGACCGTTGAACCCCCGAATCCGTACAGGGGGGTGCTGTCCTCGGTTAGAGCTGTGTACTCTACCCCCAGGTTCTCCAAAGTCTCTTTGGAAATTATGTCTACCGCGCTCTCAGGATCCACCAGGATTCGGTCCCTTCTGTGTGCCGCCGATCGTTGCTTTGATTATTAGTGCGTCATCGTGGGGGAAACTTACCCCCTAAGCGTCTTCATCGGTGAACATAATGGGTGTTGACCGATTTCCTTGTGGGTTTGGGATTTTTTCTGTTTTCGCACCTCTGTCCCCCGTGCTCGGCTGTAATTCTTTCTCGACCGGTTAGAGTCCCCGGCCAATGTTGCCCCTCCTGCGATGACGTTCACCTCTCGATTCCTTGCCCTTTGTCTGGCGGCCATGATCTCGTGGTCGATGTAACTGTTCAGGTACCCGTTCCGGGCCAGGTCCTCCATTTGTTCCCGCAGATCCTTGCACTCATCGGTTGTGTGCCCTTTTAGATTGTGGTGTAGGCAGTAGGATCTTTTGTTTTTTCTGTCTAGGGGAAACCTACTGAGGTCGGGTTCTATTAAGAGGCCTTTCTCCCGTATCTCCATGATGATTTCTCCTGGCGGCTTGCTTAGGGGGATATATGCTTCCTCTCGGACCACATGGTTTACCTGAGTTGTGGGCCATTTTCCTTGATCATTTTGTGTCATTGGCTTGAACTCTTTGGGTCTTGGATTGAACTTCCAGAATTCTCTTTCCGGTCGCTGGTGGTCTTCCCTCCTTGTCACTCTTTCTCTGGCGGTTGTCCCCCTCCGGTATACTTTTTCCTCGCTTTCTAGTAGGACGTACTTCCTGGCTACCTCCAGTGCGGTAGCGTAGTCTGGTGTCTCATGGATCCTCAGGTGGGTCCATAGTTTCCCGACCCTTAGGGCCCCTTTCAGACTTTCCAGGGCTTCTTGGGATTCGTACCCTCCGACCTCGAGTACGGTGTTGTGGTACCTTTCAATGAAGCTTTTCAGTAATTCGTCGTCTCCCTGTTTCATGAGCCTTAGTTCTCCTATTGTTTTTTTAGGGGTGCAGGCTCCTTTGAAGTGCCGGATAAATGATTTCTTAAGCTGGGAGAAGCTCTGGATGCTCCCCGGGGCCAGACTTCTATACCATAGGATGGCAGGTCCACCTAAAGTTAAGGGAAATACTTTGCATATGGCGTCGCCCGTCACCCCCTGTACTTCCATGAGGAGGACAAAATTCTCGATGTGGGATTTTGGGTCGGAGTGGCCTTTGTATGGTGCCATGGTCGGCATGTTAAATCGCTTTGGGAACTGTGCTGACCTTATCTCTTCTGTAAGGGGAGACCCCTCTTCCTTGCCTCGGGTGTCTCCCGCGCCGATCTTGAGGCCTTCTTCCCATCTGGTCATCTCTTTTCTCAGCCAAGACTTTATTTCACGGGCTGTGCCCCCGTGTCGCCTTCTGTGTCCTTCTGTTCGCCTGTCGTTCCGGGCGTGGCGTTCCTTAAGCTCGGAGGTCTCCTGTACGTCTTCGTTGTACTTTCTATCCTCCCTCTCGGAGTTGTAAAAACTGTCGGCGGAGGGGTCGGGTGATTGTTCCTCCTCTTCTTTTTCCCATGTGTCTTCTGATCGTGGCTCTCTTCCTACCACTTCAGATCTTATCCCATAAGGGCCTCTCTTTCTGGGTCCCTCGTCTTCGCTTACATCTACTACTCTTTTCCCTTTTTCCCCTCTCTTTCCTCCTCTGGCCGGCCCCGGTTTCAGGTTTCTCGTTGTTTGCTCCTTCCATTCTTTCTAGCCGATCCATCATAGACCTCATGCTATCTTCCATCTTTTTCATCCAGTCCATTGCCGGACCTCCTGGTTGGTGATTTCCGCCTTCCGCCATTTGTCTTATCACGTGAACTGCTTTTTGTGAAGTTCCCCACAGACGGCGCCAACTGTTGACGGTGGATTTTGGTCTCGGGGTAATACGGGAATATCACCTCTGAGGTAATCCTCCTTCAACTGTGAATTTGTTTGATTATGCGGGAAACCAAAAGCAAACTTAGCGGAAAGCAAAAAAAATACGCCAATCAGACAAGGTGGTTTAACGTGGTTCGATGGATTTTGAGATCCGACCTACGTCCACGGACAAGAACAGGGTGATACTTTTTTATTACTCAAATACACTCCTCGGGTCTCTTCTTTTGGTTTTACAAATCAGAGCTTTATGATTCTAATCCCTCACTCTTGTGATGATTTTCAGATGATCTTTTTACACATGTTCTACCCTCCTATTTATAATAATACAGAAATCAGACTCCTATTTGCATAAGAAATCCTATTTGGACTCAATCTTCTCTTCTTGTAGGGTTTCCTGATCCGGTACTGCCTTCTTCTTCCGTACTCCCTTTTGGATTCTGACTCATTCTCCTTGCGAGAGTAGGATATCTTTTTTATCTTATCCATAAGAATGGGGTGCTGTTTGAACACGGCCCGTCGTCTGGTCGGTCTTAATGAGGTCGGACATGACAATCTTTTATGCTGAGAGTGTTCCTGCCGACTCCTATAGTGCTCGGTTATCTGAACCAAAGTGGTCGGTCTTCACATGTTGTGGTCGGGTCGGCTACATGATCTCAACCAGACAGAGAATTTACCCTTTTGTCCTTGTCGTGCTGTCTTAAATGTTGTAGCGCCTGAAAACACCATCAACAAGTATTATAGAGAATCAATATCAATGATAATACATCTTTTAATCATTTGTAATGATTTCATTCACCAAAAGACACATGTTCACTGCATAACAGATTTATGGAAATCACATTTTTGTTCGAACATATGAATTTCGTTCGAATGGACCAATTAAATCGTAGACCTAAAAAGATGAGGATGACCTTTTGAAGGTCATGTAGCCCGTTGGAATGAACTATTGTAGAATGACTTCAAACAATAATAACTGTGAAAGTTTATGGATGCGGTTCGAAAGCTCATCTGATGATGCGAATTTCCGTACACTTATCACCCCAGATCGAACCATAATGTGTCAGCATAAATTGATATCTGAACAATATTTATAAACATTCCAACATATCCTATGTTCATGATAATGAAGTTTTTTTTTGGCATTATTTCATGATAATGAAGTTTTTTTTTTTTTTTTTTGTTTTATAGTCAGTTTAATTGATAAAACCTCCTTCATATGGATGAAAAAGAAATTGAGTTGCCGTCCTCCATGAAGTTATTTTTTTAATAATAATAAAAAATATTAATAAAAAAGTTTATTACTTTTCAAATTCGCTCGCTTGTGGTAACAACACTAAAAATATCATTCTGATGTAGACCATCCTAGCTGAGTGATGAAGGCAAACAGACCACATTTTAATAGCCAGTTCATATTTTCTTCACGGAACATTGAGGAGGCCTATTGGACCAAAATGGAGACCTGAACTATTTCTCTAACTGGTGGCATATAGATCTTTATGAGCCAGTAATATTTCGACAAGTCGCCCTACTCAAACCCAATATTGTCCTCATAAAACCACACTTAATATTTTAGCCTTAAAATCTTTTTAGGAAAATATTTTCTTCATGGTGTTTGGAATATTTATAGAAAATTTTATCAACATAAATTATTTTTCTATCACTAACAAATTTAACCCTTTTTTTTTTGAAAAATGAGTTATTTTACAAAAAAACATATTTTTTCTTTTCATTCTAATTAAGAATGGTAAAATTAAGACCTGGAGCCAGATCTACATGGATCCGAGAGCTGGATATATTTTGGTGGATTCGCGTCCATATTTAAATCTATAAAAAATATTCGGCCTAAGTTTACTGGTCTAGATCCAGAGACCGAACTATTCCGGAAATCCAATTTTTTTTTCATTTGTTAATTACATAATTTTGTATTCATTTTTATTTTTTGTCTTTTTAATAATTCTTAATTCCCTTCTTTTGTATTTTTTATATTTTTTAAATTTTATTCTATTATATTTAAATTTATAAACATTTCGAATTTGATCAGTAAAATTATGGACCCGCACGAATCCGAATCTGAATCCAGACGGGTCCAAAATTACAGGACCCAGATTAGGAATTTTTATTTTTAAAATTAAAAAAAAAAAAAAAAATTCAACGAGTCATCCTACTACAACCCAATATTGTCCTCAAAAAACCACACTCGATATCCCCGTTTGTTTCGTTGTAAAAAAAAATTCGAAAAATATTTCTTCATTTTACTATGTTTGGGACATTTATAGAAAATTTGGTCAATGTAAACCATTTTTCAATCAATAAAAAGTTCAACCTTTTTTTTTTTTTTTTTGAAATTTGAGTTATGGAATATAAATTAGAAAGTTATTTTATAGAAAATTATTTTTTTTTCTTTTCAAAAGCTTCAGTAGCTCGCTTCTAACTAAGAATGATAAATTCCAGACCTGGAGCCAGATCTACATGGATCCGGGAGTTTGATATATTTTGGTGGATTTGGGTTGAGAAAAAATATCTGACCTAAGTATACTGGTATAGATCTGGCTAGACAACGGGTCCATAACCCAAATTTTTTTCATTTTTAAAATTTGTTTAATTACATTATTTTGTATTCATTTTTATTTTTTTGTCCTTTTTATAAATTTTAAATTCCCTTCTTTTATATTTTATATTTTTTAATTTATTCTATTATTTTTATATTTATTTTTTAATTTTTAAAATAAAAAATCCTTATCTGGGTCTCGTAATTTTGGAACTGTCTGGATCCAGATTCGGATTCGGATTTATGCGGGTCTAGAAATTTGCCACTCAGATCTGAAATGTTTTTTTGAGTATTTCTAAAACTCGGTCTTCTAGGCCGAACCCATACTTTTTTGCCCTCCCTATGTCTAATGCAGAAAATTTTTCTGAAAAAATATTGGACGCACTTCTGAAAAATATTTTCCAGTCAAGAGCCAAAAACTGAAAAACACTTTTTTTTTTCTAAAAATAATTTTCATGAAAAATATTTTACTTATGGAAATCATTTTACAATGAAATAAACAAACCCTAAAATTATCATCTTTAAAATTCTGATTAGCATTACAGTTTAAATCACAACTGTTGTAAAATTAAAACTCCATGTATTAGAAAAGAAATTTGATGGACGTTTGATAAATACCACTAATCATAAAGTAAAAGTTATTTGTTATTATTTTTAGAGATTATTTTTCAATAATTGTTAGGCTTCACTTACCAAAATGAGTTAGATATAAAATTTGTATCTCAAAAGATATGGCATTTTATATGTAATTTCATTGATTGGTTTTATAAAAGTATCACATTAATAGCAGTATAGAAAAGTCAATTATTATCTAATATATGACATTCATTATTTGGACGTGCATGATACATCGGTTAGGATATAAATATTTTATCCTAACTTTATATTTTATAAGCAATTAATTATAGGAAATAATCAATTTTGTTGTTAAAAACAAGCTGTAAAAAATAAAAACAGAAATTGCGTGATCTAGCCGACACATTTATATGGGATACAAACTTAATATTTTGGTACATCGGAAACATAGATGACGCAGTATCATCAATAAATTAATAAATAACATGTATAATTTAATATCCATTTTTTAGTTATTTTTTAATATTTTAACACGTGTGGTAATGTATTATTGAATTATTGCACGGATGACATGATAAAAATAAATAAATAACAAAAACACTATATTACCCACCTATCAAAATCTTTTTTTTTTTTTTCTTTTTTTGGTATCAAATGCCTGATTATTTACTTGTATTCAAAACGAATGGCTAGCTATTCGAGCCGAGGTATCACGATTTCATCAACAGCAAGCATTGCAAAATCATTGGCGTTTTAGGTATTCCAAATTACTGTAATCATTTAGAGTTTGTTTGATAGTATTTAAAATCATATTAAAAATATTTCTTAAAATTAAAATTATTTAAAATCTCTTAATAATAAATTCAAAAATATTAATCCAATAACATCCCCAAACTAACTCTAAATTCATCGAACTTCGTAAATGGTAACAAAGAATGTTCATATATGTGCTACTTGAGTGTGCCTTTTTATTGCTTATGCTGATTATTAATGCTTGTGTTTCAGTTATTGACAAATAACTAGCATGAATAATTAAGAATAGGATAAATGATACTTGAACGTGAACGTTTAGGAAAATTAACATAAAAACTTTCTAATGTTTTAGATAAGACATCTAACCGCTTATTTTTTTAATAGATTTTATTTATATTAATAATTAAATATTTAATATTGTTCATTTATATAATATATGACATGTGAGAATACAATATATAAATATTGAAATTCATGAATCAAACTCAACCTAAACTTTAACTTCAAAGTTATAATGATTACACCATTCTTATTTTTGAGTTCATTCGTTCATTCATTCATGTCGGTCAATATTTCATACCTATTTTTTTGCTTTATTGAATAAAATATCTCACATTGGATGAGACAAATGAATGAATGAATGAATAAACTCAAAATATAAGTATTAAGTACTCTTCAATTCTGAAGCTAGTTTTTTTTTTTAAGTGTGTTTTTTATTGTTTTTCCTTATTATTTTTTTCAACATGAAAAAAATTAGTTTTTGAATTGAATTCAATTCATGAATTTCAACATAATATCAGAATTAATCTCATATATAAGTTGACTTCTAATACTTACCCAGATAATAAGGACTAAACAAAATACCAGCTCACATGAAAAAATTGAGAAAATTATCACTTATCGACTGAGAAGTGATCTTAATATAAAAATATAAACATAAGGCAACTATTAACTACAAGATAATTCTCAATTCTCAAACTAATTTTTGGATTAAATTAAATTCGTAAATTTTAACACTATATATATATATATATATATATATATATATATATATATATATATATATATATATATATATATATATATATATATATATATATATATTTTGGTCGGTATATATATATATATATATATATTTTTTAAAATATTAAAGAGATCTATATTCATCTCCTCAAGGGTCCAAGAGAAATTTACTATTTAAGCTCATCAGCCATATTAAATGCTGGTTGGTTTTTGGGCGACAGGTAGCTGGCCAGGACAGTTTTGTTGGAAGGCATACTCGTAAAGTGCTTTTATCTTTTATTATATTTTACAAAAGCCTACGGATGCTTTTGAAAAAAGCTGATTATTGGGATTAACTCCTCTGGCGACAGAACAGTAACAGATCAGTACAACGTCAATAAATCACAAGATTTATACAATACAGGTTGTGCATGTTTCTTTTTGACCATATTTTTTTTTTTGGAATTTTTTCGTTGTCAAATCATTTTTTTTCGGATTTAAATTAGAGAAGATAAAATCTCCGATTATATATTAATTATTATCAATTACAATCTCCGAATAAAGTGAGTTTTTCTCGGAACAGATAAAATTTCCGACTATATACTAATTATTATCAATTACAATCTCAAACATTCACTTATTATCTCTTACGTGATAGAGCCACATAAAGTGAGTGGTTTAAAACTATATTAAAATATCTCTTATAAATTAATAAAAAATATGATTTATTTAATGTGATAGTTTAATTTCATCCTTACTAAAATAAAAAAATATCTATCATTTTTTATTTTGAATAAAATTTTACTAACATTGAATCAAAATTCTGATTAAGTTAGTGATTGTATTGAGAGATTCTCTGTGAATATAGTTTATGCCTTCGTTGTAATATCACTAAGTTATGTGGTAACACAAGGTTGTCTAAAATTTATAAATCAATTTTTTCATCAATTAATAAGAGATATTTTAATAAAATTTGAATTGAGTAGAAGTGATTGTCCCCACTCGTAAATATGTGACTTCGCTAAAGAGTTTTACTCATGGAAGGTAAGAGATACTACCAGAAGAAAACTGAGAAGCAGTTTGTGCATGTAGAGCTCCCTAAAACCCTAGGAGGTAGGTTCTCGCATTTGATCTTTGGGAGAAGTATTATTGGTTTGCAACCATATGAATCAAATGAATAACAAAGGAATCGATTTTTTTCATTTTCTTTTTCAAAGGAATCAATATTGATCCTAATGATAACGATAAATATTCAATACAAGAAAATGATGAAATATCGACCGAAAATTCCGACCAAATTTTTTTGGTCCGTAAATACCGATTGAATACAGACCCATTAAAAACTTAAAAATTTTCTGACCAAAAATCAACCGTTTACCGACAAAAAATTTACAGACTCCTTATTCCGTCGCTGTTCAGCTGAAAAATAAGACGTTGAAGACTAATTTAGGGCCAAGAAATGGCGCAAAGCATTTACTGACTCAATATCGATCGTAATTATGGTCAGTAACTATATTTATATTATCGACCAAATATTTCAGTTGGTAGTCTATTATTATTACTGACTGAATTACATGTGGTCGGTAGAATATAATTAATTTAAATAAAATTATATATATACAATATTTTTTCGATCGAATAAATTGGTCGGTAATTATCGACTCTTATAAATTCGGTCGGTAAAATAAGGCGCTAAAATGAAATTGGGCGCCAAGTATTAGCGACATTATTGTCGTAGTACAATCGAATCATCGATCGAAAAAAATTTGTAGGTAAAAACCCTAATTTTACCGACCCAATTGGTTCGATCGATAAAATTCCATAATATAAAAATAAATTTTCCCTTTCTCCTGGCTCACTGCTTATTGTCTTCTTCATTTTCAGATTTCTACTCACTGTCTTCTTCACTGCTCCAATATTGGTAAGTTTTTTTCTCTTTTTTTTCTTGCTATTATATTAATTAAGAAATGTTATGTACAAATCAAATTTATTAGAAACTTGTATTTAGGGATTATGTTTGGGTGTGGTTGTATTTAGGTAAGAAAATCAAATTAATTAGCTAGGAACTTGTATTATAATTGTGTTGATGATTATTTTGATAATAGGGTGAATTGTTATATTCTTCCATTTTATAAGATAACACAAATAAATTCAAATAGAGAGTGGATGTATGTGAGGCTTCACAATGATGGCACACTTAACATGAAATTTGTCAATGGGGTATATGAGTTTGTTGAATATGCTAGTGGTCAGTCGGCATAAATGCAAGGCAATAAGATAATGTGTCCTTGCAAAGTGTGTCATCTTCACAAGTTTAGAGAAATTGAGGAAGTTAAGTTACACTTGATAAAAAAAGGGATTTGTTTTAGATTATTATGTATGAGATCAACATGGGGAAACTCTTACATATAGTCCGTCCGAGCAGTTTACATACAACACGTCAACAGTGATGGAAACAAAGGCCATGAATCCATATCGCCAAATAGTTTATGATATTGCTGGCCCTAACTTTGTTAATGATGACCACGGTTTTTTTGATACAGATGGGTCTAGTTTTCAGACAGAAAATCTGGAGGAATCCCTAAATTCTTATGCATAGAATTTTCATCAGATGCTGAATTTTTTAGATACAGAGTTGTGGCCAGGGTGTGAAAAATATTCAAATTTTCAGCGGTAGTTCGATATTTGAATATGAAATCCGAGCAATATCAATCAGAGAAGGCCTTCGATGATTGGGTACAGATCATTAAAGAAGTATTACCAAAAGATAATATGATGGTGGATAACTTTTATAGTACGGAGAAGTTAGTTCAGGGCCTTATGTTGCCTGTAGAAAAAATTAATTGTTGTAATAATGGCTGCATGATATACTAGGGTGATGATATTGCCATGACAATGTGTAAATTTTATTTTCAACCCAGATTTAAGAATAGAAGAGGATCGACTAAACACAAGATCGTGTCTTATAAGAAGATGTTTTATTTTCCATTGACCCCAAGATTGTAAAGACTATACGCTTCAGCTGCAACAACCGAGCACATGAGATGACAAGATGAGCATGAACAAGAAAAAGGAGTTATGTGTCATCCATTTGACTCGGGGGCATGAAAGCATTTTAGACGCACTCATCCTTCATTTACATATGAAAGTTATAATATTAGATTAAGATTGTGCACTGATGCTTTTCAGTCATTCGAAAGAATGTGGAGAACAATATTCTCCAGTGCCAGTCATAGTCACTATGTACAATTTGCACCACCTTAGACATGCATGAAAGGGCAGTACATGTTTTTTTCATTGATTATTCCGAGGCCTCAGAATCCGAAACATAATATAGATGTTTACCTCCAGTCTTTGGTAGCTGAACTATAATTATTGTGGGATGTGGGTATGCAAATATATGATGTATCAAGAAAGTAAAACTTTAATTTGAGAGTTGCACTGATGTGGACAATTAGTGATTTTCCCGCTTACTCAATGTTGTCAAGATAGACTACATCCAGAAATTTGGCTTATCCTTACTGTATGAAGAGCACACGAGAATTCTAGCTCCCAAGTAGTCGAAATAATTCATGGTTTGATAATCACCGTAAGTTTCTTTGGCCTAATTATCCATTCAAAGACAACAAAACTCATTTGTGCATGAATATTATAAAATTCTCAACACCACCACCAATTAGGACAAATGAAGAAATCTTGCATCAAATAGATGGGCTAGGGTCGAGAAAGATAACTAAATTTGATACTGGTGAGATTATAAATTGTCCAACATATAAGAATTATTGGTGGAAGAAAAAAAACATCTTCTGGGATTTATCATACTAGAGTTATAATTTGATCATGCATAATCTCGATGTGATGCACATTGAGAAAAAATATATTCAAAAATATGTTCAACACTATGACGGATGTGAAGGGAAATACTAAAGATGATGTCAAAGCAAGAGAAGACACGGTGTTATTATGCAAACGACCAGAGTTGCAATTGCATGCGGAGTCCGGAACGTATCCTAGAGCATGCTACACATTGGATAGAAATAAGAAAGAAGTTTTATGTAAATGGTTAAAAAACTCAAGTTCTCAGACGGTTATATTTCAAATATGGGTCGATATATGGATATACGAAAGTATAAGTTATTATGGATGAAGAGTCATGATTGTTATTTGTTTATGCAAAGTTTAACACCAATTGCATTTTGTGGAGAATTATTTCCAAGTCATGTTTGGCAGGCACTTATAGAGTAAAGTTTATTTTTCAAAGACTTAACATCAACTACTCTTAAAATGGCTGAGATGGAAAGACTTGAAGAAGATATCACAATCATTCTGTGCAAATTATAGCGTATTTTCCCTCCAGCCTTATTCAATTCCATGGAACATCTTCTGGTACAACTCTCCTAATCATATGAAACAAAAATAATTGGACTCGTGCAATACGTGGATGTATCCGTTTGAGAGATAACAATCGAAAACAACCTTACTTATTATTATGTCAATATAATTGATGATTATATATTATTTCTGTGATTGTTTTATCAGATATCTTCGACATCTAAAGCATAATGTCAAAAACAAGAATTCAATTTATAATGTGTATAAAGTTAAGGAAACATCAATAATTTGTTCACATTATTTTGAACCTCGTGTGAACATAAGGTTCCGAGCAGTTCCTCGTAATGATGATGGTGGTGGGAATGTTGAAGAGGTTGAAGGAAATCTCAGTATTTTCACATATCCTGGTCGATCATACGGAAGATCAAAGAAAATAATATTGAAATATAAAGAAATATTGACAGTTCATACTTACATCTTATTGAACTGCATTGAGGTTATACCGGTTATACCATTTCTGATGTAAGTATTTTTATTTTTGCAATTACAATATTATTTGTTTCCATCTAAGTCATTTTCTTCTAACTTAGAAGAATATGACTTAGAAGTTCTAAGTCATATTCTACCACGTGTTTATAGCATATAGATTGACGAGTTAAAATAAATGGTGCTCGTAATCACTGAAGTTGAGATTGATGTTGAAATTGATACTCATTTTTCCGATTGGTTCCAAATATATGTAAGTAATGAATTAATAACCATTGTGATTAATATATAAATTCATATATAAACGTATAAGTTAAATATATGTTACACTGTATGCAAATAATTTGTATTTTATTGGATAGGGATGCGACAACAAACACTCTATCAACAACATCTACATTAGAGATCTAGCAAAAGGCCCTATGGGAACGATCAACGATTTTAATGTATAGTTCGTTAATGGGTACAAATTCACATTGAATCACATTACTCCAGTCGAGCAATGATAAACAGTGGAGTTTGTAAAAATGGGTCTTGCTATAATGATAATTCATGCGACTTCTATAGTCGATTGAAGGAAATTTTAGAGGTGGAGTACCCTGACTTACCCATTAAGATAAAAATATTATTCAATTGTTGTTGGTATGATCATATTAATGGGACGAAGTTTTGTAGACATTATAAGTTGGTCGATGTCTACTAAAGACCTACATATAAAAAGCGTAAATCGTTCATTCTCGCACTACTAGCTTCACATGTGTACTATGTTCCCTACCCTGGAACCAAACGAGACACAAGTGATTGGTTGGTCGTACGCAAGATTAAAGTTAGGTCAACTGTGGGTATTCAAAAATCATCAAACAAAACTCATGTCCCAGAGACAGCATTCCAAGAAAATATGGTGGAGTATGAGCATGAAAATAAAATAAATTTAGGTTTTGATAATGAACTTGGTGATTTCAATACATCAACTGGAAAATTGATTGATATAGACTCGATGGATGCTGAACAAGAATCAGATGAACCGATTCTTCAATCAAGCTCAGAAGGGACTATAGAAAATAAAGACAATGATTTATTGATGATGATGATATGGACTAGTGTTCAACATTTATTAAAGAAAAAAATCTTTTTGTTGGACTTATTTATTTGTTAAATAATTAACTATATGTGTCCTTTTAAAAATCATTTTGTTCATGTTATTAATGATGATGATATTATTATTATTATTATAAAAATAGTTTAAAAATAAAAGCAATTTACCGACCGAAATATTCGGTCAGAAAAAATGAAATATTACCAACTGATTACTTATTCGGTCGGAAATTTTTTTATTACTGCCATAAAAGCTTTTTTTTTATTTACAGACCGAATTTCCATCGGTAAATTTTACATTTATCGACCGAAGTAATCGGTCAGTAAAAATCCAATATAAAAAACCTTATTCTTCTTCCACGACTCAGTCTCTTTGTTCTCTCTCTCACTTTTTCCATGTAACGATGTATTACAACAAACCACCATCGAAATTGGACCACCAGAGCTCACACAAAACCGTGTGTTGTCACCGAAATCATCACCTTCGACAAAATTTTTTTAAGTTTATTTGTTAATTTTTTTCTTGAGAAAATAAAATAATAAAAAAAATTATTTGAGGCGTTTGTGGTAGTTGAATTGGTGAAATTTAATAATGTTCTTGTTGTGGCCGAATTGATGTGTTGATGAAATTTTATTATTTGTGTTGTGTTATATTATTGGTAATATGATAAGCATACATTTATGATGAGCATGTATATGTGTGTGGAGTGGCTGAGAGTTGCAAATGGTAAAATGATTTTAATAAGTGGATGATGGAGTCCCCAATGGACATGGCTTGGTGGTGTAGGGTTCATGATCTCACATTGAGGTATTGGATTCGAATCCAGAGAATGTGTTTCTTGTAAGAGCATGTGACAGCCAGATATTTTACCTGCTCTGCTTAACCCCAGAAGGGATGGTTTGACAGCGGGGTTTCCAATGATTCCAAAAAAAAAGATGATGGAGGTGTTATTTGTATATTGGAATTTGCAATGCTCTAAATAATATATTAGATTGGATTCACGCATGTTGTGTTAATTATTGATGAGAACATTGCTTTTGTTAAAAATAAAATGGATGATGAAGGTGTTGTTTATATATTGGACTTTGTAATGCTTTAAGCATTGGATTCACGCATATTGTGGTAATTATTGATGAGAACGTGGCTTTTGTTTCTTGCATGAGTATGGCCGAATGTTGTTGAGTTTTGGTGGCATATGGAGTAACGGGAGTATTATAAATTTATTTTGTTAAATATATGTGATTGGTGGTTGGGCCTAAAACGAAGTTTGAAGAAGCATGAGTTGTGCAATAGATATGTAGGGTTTATTTAAAGTGTTTATTTTGTGTAAAATAAAATCTCAGCATTATTATAGTTATAGAGGAAACTCTGTCAAAATTTTGGTATATTAAATAAAAAATTTGAAAATGTATTTCAACAGTTTAAGGTAATCTGGGAAATGACTACTTTAAAATCATCTCAATCCCATTTTTCCTCAGTTGGAAGTTATGAGGCTCCCAATAAAATTAGGGGAGAAAAAAATATCATTTTTGTCATATGGAATCGGTAAGAAAAAAAAATCAAATGATTTGGTTGAAGTTTACTTCAATTAAATGAAAAAATCAAACGATTTGGTTGAAGTTTACTTCAATTAAACTTAATGTTAAGATATAAAAAGTTGAAATTTTTTTTTGATGAACTATTGTAATTGTAGACGCTGGATTTCACCCGAGGTCCACAATCGAGAATTTGTAGTTGGGGGCGCTAGCGATCCTGCAAAACAAAGGTAGAGTGAGCGTGGGGGTTACTGCCCACCGGTGTGGTGGGTGTCGTAGGCACTCCGACGCCCAAGTCAGTGATAGAATTATAGAAGTAGTAGAAGGAAGGTCAAGGTCAGATGTTACCATGATCTCCGTAAGCTGCCGTGAGGGCGGTGAACGAAAGGTGTTATGAGCTTGAATGAGAATATTCTAAAGCTGTGAGTTGGAGAGCTAGAAGTCGAATCCCCTTTCCTCTTGGAGCCTTGTTCCTTATATATTCATGCTATAGAAACGTGTGCCTCTTTTGATTAATCGTCCGTTTGGATCATGGTAACAGTCAACTTTATGAGGAGCTTTTACTGTGTTGTAGGTTGGAACGGATGGGTGGTGAATGACATTTATGAGCCTGGGCGTTATGTGGATTGAAGTAGGGTGAGCCCCGTTTATGCTTTGAGCACGTGACGTCTTACTGGGCTTGGGCTTGGGCTGATGAATCTCTAGGCCTCTATACACTTTAAACATTAGGGCTTCCTTTTGAGGTAGAAGCTTGGGCTTGAAGTAAAAGGACGAAATTGCCCCTGGACCAAATTTGGCCCATACAGTTTGTCCCCTACTCTCTAAGTCAATGAGTCATTGGCTTGGAGAGTACTTAACGCATGGGTCGCCTGGGACAATGCCATATTATGTTGGTGTATTCGAGCGTTGATGCCGCCTACTGATTGAACCAAACGAATGTCAAGTTATCAACTTGAGTCTATAAGATCCATTGGGGAAGTACCCGGTCGACCGAACTAGATGATGGTCGGGATAACGAACTTGACTCTACCAGAGCCATTGGGGAAGTACCCAAGTGATTAAACCAGATGAAGGTCAGGAAATAAGTTATACGATATGTGTATACAACTTGACCCGACATGAGTCCAATGGGGATGTCCCCGATCGACTAGATTTGATGAGACCAGGAAGTTATAAGTCATACGACATGTGTAATCCATGTCTATAACCTGACTCGACATGAGTCCATGGGGGATGTCCCCGGTCAACTGAACTAGATGAAGGTTTAGGAGTTGTTTCACACGACATTGTCGTATGAACTGTAGGAATTCTATGTCTTCATTTGACTCGACATGAGTCCACGGGGGATTTCCCCGGTCTACTGAACCAGATGAAGGTTCATGAGTTATTTCACACGACGTTATCGTATGGACTGTAGGAAGTCCATGTCTTCATTTGACTCGACATGAGTTCATGGGGGATGTCCCCGATCGACTGAACGAGATGAAAGTTCAGAAGTTATTTCATACGACATTGTCGTATGAACTATAGGGAGTTCATGTCTTCATTTGACTCGACATGAGTTCATGGAGGATGTCCATGGTCGACTGAACGAGATGAAAGTTTAGGAGTTATTTCATACGACATTGTCGTATGAACTATAGGGAGTTCATGTCTTCATTTGACTCGACATGAGTCCATGGGGGATGTCCCCGGTCGACTGAACCAGATGAAGGTTCAGGAGTTATTTCACACGATATTTTCGTATGGACTGTAGGAAGTCTATGTCTTCATTTAACTCGACATGAGTCCATTGAGGATGTCCCCAGTCGACTGAACCAGATGAAGGTCATGATAATCCCCATACTACGGGTCGAAGAACCATATGAGTCTTCAATGTCTTTTGGACCAGATGAATGTCTATGAAAGTCTTCACTCTACATACCTGATGAAGGTCAAAGAGTCTTTCCTTATCATACTACTAGACCTGATGAAGGTCATCACACATTCTCCTGATGAGGGTCCATGTGACTACGGTCGTATGGACCTGTCGAATGGACTTGATAAAAGTCCAAGAAGGTCATCACTTCTCACTCTACTAGACCTAGAAAAGGTCAATGTGGGTTCTCATTCCTCATTCTACAAGACCTGACAAAGGTCAATGAGGGTATAATTCATCATTCTACAAGACCTGACAAAAGTCAATGAGGGTATAATTCCTCATTCTACATGACTTGTAGTCTGAGACCATGTCGTCTGAACACCATGAGACTACGGTCGAATGAACCTGATGAAGGTCCATGAGGGTTCTCATTCCTCATTCTACAAGACCTGACAAAAGTCTATGAGGATATAATTCCTCATTCTACAAGACCTAACAAAAGTCAATGAGGGTATAATTCCTCATTCTATAGGACTTGTATTCTGAGACCATGTCGTCTGAACACCATGAGACTACGGTCGAATGAACCTGATGAAGGTCCATGAGGGTTCTCATTCCTCATTCTACAAGACCTGACAAAGGTCTATGAGGATATAATTCCTCATTCTACAAGACCTGACAAAAGTCAATGAGGGTATAATTCCTCATTCTACAAGACTTGTAGTCTGAGACCATGTCGTCTGAACACGATGAGACTACGGTCGAATGAACCTGATGAAGGTCCATGAGGGTTCTCATTCCTCATTCTACATGACCTGACAAAGGTCTATGAGGATATAATTCCTCATTCTACAGGATTTGTCAAAAGTCAATGAGGGTATAATTCCTCATTCTACAAGACTTGTAGTCTGAGACCATGTCGTCTGAAGACCATGAGACTACGGTCGAATGAATCTGATGAAGGTCCATGAGGGTTCTCATTCCTCATTCTACAAGACCTGACAAAGTTCAATGATGATATAATTCCTCATTCTACAAGACTTCTAGTCTGAGACCATGTCGTCTGAAGACCATGAGACTACGGTCGAATGAACCTGATGAAGGTCCATGAGGGTTCTTATTCCTCATTCTACAAGACCTGACAAGGGTCAATGAGGATATAATTCCTCATTCTACAAGACTTGTACTCTGAGACCATGTCGTCTGAAGACCATGAGACTACGGTCGAATGAACCTGATGAAGGTCCATGAGAGTTCTCATTCCTCATTTTACAAGACCATATATGTAGTGTCGAATGAGATCTTTAACAAGTGTCAAGCTTCACACGTGTAGTGTTGAATGAGATATCATCCTCATGCTGTGTCTCCATACATGTAGTGTCGAGTGGGATATCATTGCCAAGTCTGGTAATGTCGACTGAGATATTATCACCCCATACATGTAGTGTCGAGTGGGATATCTTAATACCAATTCTCCATACATGTAGTGTCGAGTGGGATATCTTTGCCAAGTCTGGTAATGTCGATTGGGATATTATCACCTCATACATGTAGTGTCGAGTGGGATATCCTAAATACCAATTCTCCCGAGGTGGGCGCCAAATTATAGACGCTGGATTTCGCTCGAGGTCCACAATCGAGAATTTGTAGTTGGGGGCGCTAGCGATCCTGCAAAACAAAGGTAGAGTGAGCGTGGAGGTTACTGCCCACCGGTGTGGTGGGTGTCGTAGGCACTCCGACGCCCAAGTCAGTGATAGAATTATAGAAGTAGTAGAAGGAAGGTCAAGGTCAGATGTTACCATGATCTCCGTAAGCTACCGTGAGGGCGGTGAACGAAAGGTGTTATGAGCTTGAATGAGAATATTCTAAAGCTGTGAGTTGGAGAGCTAGAAGTCGAATCCCCTTTCCTCTTGGAGCCTTGTTCCTTATATATTCATGCTATAGTAACATGTGCCTCTTTTGATTAATCGTCCGTTTGGATCATGATAACAGTCAACTTTATGAGGAGCTTTTACTGTGTTGTAGGTTGGAACGGATGGGTGGTGAATGACATTTATGAGCCTGGGCGTTATGTGGATTGAAGTAGGGTGAGCCCCGTTTATGCTTTGAGCACGTGACGTCTTACTGGGCTTGGGCTTGGGCTGATGAATCTCTAGGCCTCTATACACTTTAAACATTAGGGCTTCCTTTTGAGGTAGAAGCTTGGGCCTGGAGTAAAAGGACGAAATTGCCCCTGGACCAAATTTGGCCCATACAGTAATCACATTAATGTTACTATAAAGTTAGTTTAATTACAATTAATTTTTTCATTCTTGTTCTAATTATATTCTTACAGATATGGCTAGATGTACCGACATAGGTCTCCTCAGTTGGGGTAGATCTACATTTGGTAGGTCTATTAGGACCCATGATAGTGAGATTGGTCCCAACTTGGAGCAGCCTCAGACTTAGTTAAAATATTTATAGTTCAAATATAATATTCATAAGTTAATTTAATTATTATGCAAAAATAGTTTTGGTGGGAGGAGGCAATTAATGTCATGATGCGTACTGCATGGGAGAAGAATGAGGTCGTTCCGTAAAAAGATATGTTGAACGAGATTAAGCAAAGAGCGAAGCAACCATGTTTCATAGACGATCCGCTATGGAATAATTTAAAGCAATACTGGGAATCTTCTGACTTTCATGTACATTCAGAAGCGGCCTCCCATAGCCGACGACGTTTCGCCATCAAATGAACAGAAATGGTCAGGCATACGGGAGGAACTAGATCGTATTACGACAATGATCGCCATCTTGTAAATATATAAATTGCAAGTAATAAATATTTCATTGAATTACGTTTTAATTTTTTTAAAGTTAATTACTATTACGTTGTTTACAAATGGATAGGAGAAACAACTGGGCCGTCAACCCAGTGCATTTAAGCTTTCGTGCATACACACATGAAGAAGAATGACAAACACACGTTCGTTGATCAACGATCTAAGGACTTGCATGTAAGGTTTTATATATGTTTATGTTCAGTTGTATTTTTTATTTATATAATTTTAAATTTTTTATTACGGTCTAACGTGAATTACATTTCTCAGAGGATAGCTATATAGCTGTTCGGGACCAACTGCTCCAGACTGGGGAGCCGATAGATGAGGGTCAACTGTTTATTGAGTTTTCTGGAGGGGAGAAGAAGAAACATGTCTACGGTCAGGGTTTACAGTATGTACCTGAAGGTAGTTCCTCATCTTTTGCTGCAACGGCTCCACAGGCGGTAATGCAAGAGGAAATCACTATGCCAAGACAATAGATGCAGTTGTAATAGGAGCAGATGTGGAAACAGCAGGAGCAGATGCAAAAACAGCTGAAGCAGGTCTTACTAGCTCTTCGGTTGATGTAGCGACAGATGCAGTTGCCTCCTGATGGTCCTCCTCCTCCTAGTGTGTAATACATTTTGTTTAATGTGATACATTACAATAATGTAATTTTATTATTTTACATTTATTAATTTATTAATAAAATATAATTTAATTGAAAAAATAAAATAAAAATTATATTATATAATATAATTATCGACCGAATATTTAGTCGGTAAAAATGTATAAAATTTACCGACGGAATAATATTTTATCGGTAAATTCAAGGACTAAGCGACCGTTATTTCGGTCGATAAAGTATATATTTACCGATCTAAATTCATATATTTAACATACCGATTATTTTTCATATTCTGTCGGTAACCAGTCGGTAATAATACCAACAAAAAATATATTTGGTCGGTAATAGGTCGAAAAAATTACCGTCTAAATATATTCGATCGGTATTCGTTTACCGACATGCCAAGTACCGATATAATATTTCAGTCGGTAATCGATCGATAATATAATATACTGATCGAAATATATTTTTTACCGACCAAATATTCGGTCGATAATTTACCGTTTTCTTATAGTGATTGATCCTAATGATAAAGATCATTCTTAGTCAAATAAATATGGCTGAAATCAATACCATTATAGCATTTATATATGACAAGTATCATAGTCGTCCTCAAGGGGCGTGACTTGGTGTTGTAGGGTTCAGGATCTCACCTTAAGGTTATGAGTTCGAATTCAGGGAGCGCGTTTCTTGTAAGAGTCTGAGATAGTCGGAGATTTTAGTTGTTCCACTTAAGCTTAGAAGCGACGGTTTGACTGTGGAGTTTCCAACCATTCAAAAAAAAAGTATGATAGTCATTATGAATACAAAGATGGAAAGAATCGTGTCCATTACAAAATGATCAATGTTGAATTAATTATAATTGTAACATCCCCGATCTGGGAGATATTACCGGCATGGGATAGCTGTACTAACCTCATTAGCCTCTGACTTCCCAACTGTATTCTAAGCCATTTAAATGCAATATCATGCATGGAGACTATAACCCAACTTATCGATATAAAATACTTTTGTTTCTCATAACAGTATTCTCAAAATACTTTTCTTTACATACATTAACAGACACTCATAATGACTTATACTACACTAGTGTATACATGCAACTTTACTTTGACTCTGACTGGACTCTCTTATGCTATCTGACTCTGTGCTAGTGGACTCCATACCCAGTGACTACATCAGTATCCGTCCTCCCGAGCTCGTCCTCCGAGAAACCTGCAAGACACAAAGACTGAGGTGGGGGTTAGATCGATATACGATCTAAGTGATTTGACAAAAAACTGAAAACTAATATGAAAACTTTTTAGTTTCAAAATCTAGGTTCCAAAACATCTTTTATGTGAAAAACTCTGCTTCTGAAAACTTTCTTGAAAACCATACTTTTCTTTTATCTGAAAACATTTTTCTGAAAACTTCTGAAAAAGATATCTCTGGTGCTCTACATCCAGGAAAACGACCCAACTGGACGTGTCCAGGAATACTCAACCGGGTCTCTGAAACTGATGCTGCTCTACGTCCAGGAAAACGACTCAACTGGACGTTGTGCTCTACGCCCAGGAAAACGACTCAACTGGGTGTCTCTGAAACTGATGGTGCTCTATGCCAAGGAAAACGACTCAACTGGGCATCTCTGAAAATGGTGGTCTACGCCCAGGAAAACGACTCAAATGGACGTAGCCACAAACTAGAACTGGGGGTGCGGATCTATGTTACCACCCAAGCTCTGAACTAGAGTCCAAGTACACGATCCTATGCCGTCATCCTGGCTCTACATGTGCACATGTCCTTTGTATCCGTCAATTCCAACTGTATCTCAAGTTACATACTGGGGTGAGTTTTTACCTCATGCCCCGAAAACATGAAAATCATATTTTAAAGCTTAAAACTGTAAACAACGTTTTCTGAAAATCTTTTACTTTCTCAAACATAAATGTATATAAAATAACTGCAAATAAATTCTTATAACGCCCTAAAGCGTGAAAATTTAAGTCTAAAACAATGATAACGAAATAAAAATCAGTTTAGAAGAAAAGTGTCCACTCACTGTGTTTGAGTCTGGCTGGCACTGGATCTTTGGTCGAAGGAGAATGTGGTTCCTGTAGATAACCTATGATCGGAACTTAATTAGAATCAATGTAGTAAAATAACCCCGATACTTTTAATACTTAAAGATTCATTCGTAACATATACGCAAGGCTTATGATGATCATAATTTGATATAGGATGTGTGTATAAACTGATACGAGACCCTAAGGGTGGCCTCTAACGTGCTAGGGCAGAACTGGGGTGTTTAAAACTGATTTGGTGCACTCTACGCCTCGCGTCGCGACGCGCAGCGTTCTGAAATCCGATAGTCGCGACGCGCAGCGTTCTGAAATCCGATAGTCATTTTGTTCTTACGTCGTGACGCGCTATTCCTTCTTGCATCGCGACGCATGCTGGGTTTTCCAGGGTCTGATTTCCTTCTCCAAATTCATCCAAAGCTCAAGTTATCCAACTCTACTCCATTCCAACACTTCCAAACCAAAAATCAATATACAAAACATCATTTTACACTCCATTTTACATGCATTAAACATCAATTCATCAAGAATCTCACTTTTAATTCATTTTATTAACTCACCAATTTTCCATCCAAATTAAACAAACGAGGTTTATCAACCTTTTTATTAACTCAAAACAAAAGGAATAATTCAATTATCATCGTACTCAAGTTCTCAACATTACACAAATACCAAATCATTAAGCTCACCATTTAAAGAAAATAGGTCATGGATTTCTTACATTTCCCATGTTTGATTCCTACACCCTCCAAGCTTCCAATGATGCTCAACCTTTCTTCTTGGTTCTTCTTTTCTTTTCTTCTTCCTCTTCTTTTTCTTCTCTTTCTTCTCTTTCCCTCTCTTTCTCTCTCGGCTTCCTCACTTCTTTTTTCTATTTTGCTTCTAATTTCTTTTGGTATTGATGAATAGTAGTCCCTTTATATAGTGGGACTTAATTGATACAAAGAACAATGTAGAAGTGTCTAAAGAAATGGAGAAATTTGGAGATTTTATCACTTGGGTCAGAAATTACTATTCATATGAATTTTTGACTTGCTTATTTGACCTATTTCTTGTCCGATTTTGGAAAAATGTTCAACGCGGAAATTGTAGGTTTCGATTTCAGATTTCCGATGATATAAAATTCATAAAAATCGGAGATCGTACGAAAAAGTTACGCCCCAAATACCATGAGCGGTCCAAAGGAAATACGGTACAGTCTTGTCCTGGGACTTCAAGGAATTTACCGATCGTCTCCAAAGTCATTCTATGAGCATATTTGAGTCCCAACATAATTTATTTTATGTGTCTTCGTCCCGTACATAACAATATCACTATAGGTAGTAGTAAAAACTAACGGTCGTTACAATAATTCCCACGTGATTGGGAAAAAAGGTCTCTAAAAGAAAGTAGTTCTATCTAACCATTTTTAACCGCTCACACAAGGAAATGAAATAGTCGCGAATTTTGAGTAACTAGTGGAGCTGCTAAAATATATTATGATAAATCTCATCAATAATATGGGTTCTATGGAGAGTCCATCTACTCCCAATCGACCGTAAAAATTAAAAAAAAAATGTGGAAGAAACCCTAAATTATTGTATTTGAATAATTTCCTATTAAGCTATTTATCCATATATATAACATATTTCTAAATTAAAAAAAAAATCATTTTCTCATTTGGATTAATTATTTCTTTCTCTATTCAATTTAATTTTTTTTAACTAAATGTGACTTAACTCTATAAAATTGGATTTTACACACTGCGTTCTAATTTGTAACAAGTTATATGATTGTAACTTGTGAGTTGTATACATTGAGGCAAGCAAGACCAATGTGAAGTCTAGGATGATGAGAATGTTTGTCAGTGACAAGAAATTGGTGGCTGATTCAAGTTGCAGAAAAGTCTTATTTTTGTGTACAGATTTGTATGGACAAAACAAGAAATTGGTGCCATGATGGAGACAAAATGACCCTAATATTAAATCTCTTACTTAAGATATATTCCACTAACCAAAATTCGATTTACGTATAAAGTTTGCGGGGCCATATTAGCTCCAAAATTGGATGGAAATTAAATCTTTAAAGTCAGATTTGGCCATTCTAAAAAAGATACATAAAGTAGAACAAAATAAATCTTTAAAGTTAAATCTTTTTAAGTTAGATTGTAGTTTCTTTTATTTGCTTCACACTTGACTTGAGTCGCCTTATCTTTGATTGGTTTTTTTGGTCAAGAAAAAAAGGGTCCTGGGCCCCTGGCACTTGTATTTACACTTATATTTAGCTCATATTTAATATAGTTTCTCTATCGGTTAAAAGTATTTTTTTGGATTTGAAAAGTTCTTTGGAATATTTTGGTGGTATTTGATTATATTTTGAGTATAATTTTTGAAATTATATTTAGCGCCTAATTAATATAACTTCTCTATTGGTCTCAAAAGTATTTTTTTTTTTTTTGAAAAGATCTTTTTAATGAATTGGTGGTATTTGGTTATATTTGAGTATAATTTTCGGAATTAAAAACTATTATCCTCTACTAGTAAAAGTTCAAATTTTGGACGATTGAAAATAGAGATTGTAATTTTTTTCGATATGAACTATCTAGAATATCCTTAATATATATATATCTATATTATAAAGTACAATGGTGTGGGAGGAAAGAGAGTGTAACAGATAGTTATGATTAAGAGAGATAATATATCCAAATGCTATCTTTATGTGGCTTAATTGACGGCTCAGATCATTTCATTATAATCTAATGGCTGATTAATAATCCTTTCATTATAGAATTTCTATAAAAATGGAAAATGAAAACTACCAAATAAATTAAAGAATAAAATCATTTATTAATAGAAAATAAAAACTACCAAACAAATTAAAGAATAAAATTATTTAATTAAAAAATAAAATCATTTCATTATAAATAAATTAAATAACAAAATCTCAATCTCTTTGTAAATTCTGTAACACTGTGTTGTTGGCACGGGCAAAAACACTAGTATATATATATATATCATTCTCAGGTCAGTTACACGAAAAATCACTAATATTTTGCTTGCATCCGGACGATAAAAAATTCATTCAAATTTCAAAATTTTTATTTAGACTATTAAAATAAACTATTTATTTTAATAATGAATCCCAAATCAAATTTGAAAATATCCAAATTACCCTATTGTCGAAAATAGCCTAAAATATAAACTTTTTGTATTTTACTCATTTTAGTCCAAAAGTCTCAAAATCACATTTAGGTGTTTCTAAAATACTACTAAAATGATTAATATACTTCTAATCATGCAATATGCGCATATGATCAAATGAATTAGAAACTTCAATTAAATGGGCGTGACTGATCAGTTTGTTAATCGGTTTTGGCTTCGGTCAATAGCAACATGCACTTGCGCATGAATGAATATGATCAATGTCCTTGTGGCCTTTCGACTTCAATGCAAACAAGACACCATGCGCATACTTTGATCCTGTGTGCGTGAACGATACAAGGGCTGTTCGGATCTGAATTTTTGGCAAAAAATTCTGGATTTATATGAGAAGAGCAGAAAAATTTTTGAGGTCGATCCTAGGTACCTAAGCCGCTCCACTGCGTGAGGGAAAGCGTTCCGTACAAGGACAATCTTCATATCCATTTCTCAGTCCGAAAAATTTTCGGGCCCTTTTTATTAGGGTTGGTGCTCGGAATGTCAATCCGGATTGTATTTATGTCCGATTCATGAATACGAACAATTCATTTTTCCATAATATTACTTAATTATGGTAGTACTTCTTGTTTTTATATACATATTCGATTTAATTACGATTAGATTGAAAATAAATATGGATTAGTGATATGTATATATTAGACAAAGACCTGATAATATATTTTGTAGTGCGCAGTTACAAAATAGTTTGTAGTTGACATTGAGAAGTATCACTACTAGAAGTATATTATCAAACAAAATTCCTGGTCAAGATTTACTAACACGGGTAGGTTAGTAAAATCCATTGAGACCAGTACATGTTGTATATCGTGACTTAGTCTAATGGTTTATCTCAATGAACCATGAGTCTCGGGAGACTCGTATTGACATGTAGGTGTTTATTTGATAAACACTGAACTGTTGGGGTTTTATGGCGGAATATCGGTAACGCGGCGGGAACGCGAAAAATCAAAATTTTCCGATTTCAAAATTTTTCTTGGATCAATTAAATAAAGATATTTATTTAATTACTCAATTATCAAATTCTGAAAAATTATACAAGAGATCAAATTTCTTGGTAATTACAAATTAATCATTTTAGTCCTAAAATTGTCAAATGTAATTTTGGATGATTCAAAATCACTTCTAAAATGATTTTCAACATATCCAATACATCAAAATCATATTTACAACAAATCCCCAATTTTTATACATATTGCCGAGAGCCCCCCAAATTTTCAGTTTTTTACAATTTGGTCATTTTGTTCAAAAACAAGTCAAGATCAAATCCATTCAACCTAAAAATTTACATGCATCATATACATACCATAATGCATCACATATATGAAAAGCCCCAAATTTGGAGTGGGTTATGAGCCCTAATATTTCAATTTCACCAAATTGTCCAATTTTACCAAATCTTTAAAATCCAACACTTTAATCCATTCAATACTTCACCAATCTAGCCTCACCACTTTGAAACAACTCTAGAACAATTCAAGGAGTGGCTTACCAACTCTGGAATGAAAACTTGATTTTCCAAAAATCAAAAGTAAAGTTTTGAAACCATTTCAAGCTTACTTACATGCATCAATCTTTCCTCAAAGTTCACAACCAAATTAAACACAAACTATAAGAAGAGAGACAACACCAAAGAAACACAAAATGATGCTAATCATGTAAGAAATAATTTTCACGTTGAAGACTTTGAAGAATAACTTACAAAACCATGATTTTCCAAGCCATATTCCTTTAGCCTTCAAGCTTTTCTCTCAACTACTTTTGTATTATGTTTGGTGTCTAATAAACTTGTTCTAACCCTAAAAAAAAGGAATGACACAATTTATACTTCCCTAACTTGCCTTGGCCGAAATTGGTGAAAGAAATAAATCAATATCTAGATATTTAATTTTATTTAATTTACTTTTCCAACTTGTAAAAGCCATCATCAACCATTTAATGATTTCCTTTAAAGTAAAAAAAAAAAACAACTCAAAAATATAACAATTATATTTAAATTAGGGTGATGGCCGAAAATGGCAAAAGAATAAAAGAAATAGATATTTTCATTTTAAACAATTTAATCAAATATATAAAGAAGTCAAAACCATTTTGACAACCTTTTCCTTTAAGTATAAAGTCAACAATTTACACTTATAATCATTTCTTAACTTTATCATTTGGTAAGATATTTATATTTTAATTATATTAATTATTTAACAATTAATTAATTAATTAAATACAAATATCTCAAATATATGTATTATATTTACTTTAAACATCTCAAATACATATATAAATGATATATGTCAAATACCTTTATTTGACAATTTATTAATGTGTATTTAATAATATCATATATTAAATACAAATACACATTAATTAGGAAATGACGGTTCGGCCAGTTTGCATGCATCTTTCGTTTAACGTTTAAACGATTTATAAATAATCATCATTATTCATAAAAGTTTCCATAGTCCTCTACGAGTATATTTCATTAGTGAGACTCTCTAGATTCAGGTATATCTATCCCAAAATCCAATTTCGTGTCCACAATTTACCCACCCGTAAATTATGACGACCATAGATAAACTAGCTGAATCATACAGGTCGAGGTCATTGCATACATATAATCCCTCCGTCACAGGTATCCGGATAATCCCAGAGATATAAATGTAAACGTCAAATCTCTATAGGTATTATCCCGTCGACGTTTCTATTAGCAATCTATAAATAACATTCGGAACTCACTTCCGAAGTATACTATGGCCATAGATTTAACTGATTGCTAATCACATATGGACTACCTATGCTCTATACACAGAACTGACGGATCCTATCTTGACACACACAAGATATCCTGAGGATCGATCCACACCCAACGAACATGCGGAGGTCTGATCTAAATAGATCGGTGACGTGACTTCCATCTAAGTGTGGAGGATGTCTCATACATCCACAATGGTATCTCAAGTCGAATGACCACTATTCTACTCAACCCGAGAAGATTCTTATTGACGTTGGTGTACCATCCATTAAGAATCTTCGGTGATTCGTTAAGTATTTATCCACTATAAACACTTACACGTTTATACGAGTCTCCCCAGACTCATGATTTATTGGGATAAACCATCGTACCAAGTCTCGATATACGACATGTACTGGTCTCAACGGATTTGACTAACCGACCTGTGTTAGTGAATCTTGACCAGAAACAATATTTGATAATATACATTTAGCAGTGACATTTCTCAATGTCAATTACAAACTAGCTTTGTAACTGTGCACTGCATTATATATTATCGGGCCTTTGTCTAATATATACATATCACTAAACCACATTTAGTTTCAATCTAATCGTAATCAGATCGAATACGTATATAAAAACAAGAGGTGCAACTATAAATAAGTAATATTATGGAAAAAATGATTGTTAGTATTCATGAATCAGACATAAATACGGAGCGGATTGGCGCTCTGAGCACCAACCCCAACATGAACGACTCACCGATGATTTCCTAAAATATGATACACCAACGTCAATAGGAATATTCTCGAGTCGAGTAGCATAGTTGTCATTAGACTTGAGATATCATTGTGGATGTATGAGATATCCTCCACACTTTGATGGCAGTCACGTCACCGATCTATTTATATCAGACATCCGTCTGTTTGTTGGGTGTGGACTGAAGCTCCTGATATTCTATGAGTATCAGATAGAATCTGCCATTCCTGTGTACAGGGCATAGATATCATGTATAGATTTGCAATCTAGTAAATCCATGTTCCTGTTATACTTCGGAAGCGAGTTCCGAGTATTATTTAGAGATCATAAATTTAAAAGTTGATTATATTATACCTTAGGGATTTGACTTTCGTATCTATATCCTCGGTATAATATTGATAGCCTGTGACGGAGGGATTATACGTATGCAATGACCTCAACTTGCATAGTTTAGCGAGATTATTCGTGGTCATCATAATTCATGAGTGGGTGAATTATGGACACGAAATTGGATTTTGTGACGGATAAACCTAAACTTAGAGAATCCCACAATATGAAGTGTACTCGTTGAGCACTTGGACAACGCGCTATGATTAATATAGATTATTCATAATACTTCAGTGAATTAAACTAATTAATTCGAATCGTTTAAACGATTAAACAAAAATACATGCATTATGGGCAAATAATTAATGTGTATTTGTATTAGATACAAGATTTGATTTGATACATATTAATTATTTTTCAAATGAGACTTTGACACATGCCATTAATATATGTATTTGTTATTTAATGTAAATAAAAATACATATATAATAATAATCGTATTAATTAATTATTTAAATGTTAAATATCTAAATAATTAAATTATATCAATATTACATAATTCTTATGCAATATGTTTGATTATTATTAGTTACATGTGGCATGATTCTATTAAGCATAAAGTTTACAAATTGAGTTTGTTAACTTAGAGTCTGTTTGGTTGGGGGGTTTTGGAGGGGAGGGGAGGGGAGGGGAGGGATTATTTTAAATTATGTTTGTTTGGTTCAATTTTTTGAAGGGGAGGGGAGGGGAGCAAAATCCCTCATAAGCCAATTTTAGCCCCCCTCCAAAAGTGGGGGGTTTTGGAGGGGAGAGAAAGTGATGAATTAAAATTTTAAATGCAATTACTAAATTATCCCTACTTATATTGTTTTAATTTTATTTATAACAAGTTATAAGGATAAAATAATAAATTAGTTTTAAAATCCCTCCCCTCCCTTCTTGAACCAAACATATATCTAATTAAAAACCCTCCCCTCCCCTCTCATCCCCTCCTTTGAACCAAACATATATTTAATTAAAGCTTATTATTATTGATTAATTTGATTGATTGACCAAATGACCAAAATACCCTTATTCTTTTCTCCCTAAGTCGGTTTAAGCTTGATATTTAAAGAGAGAAAATTTTATTTTCTCCATTATTCACCTCCATGGCCGAAACCTTTACCAAAAGAAAAGCTCCCAAATTTTCTTGGAGAATCAAGGAAGAAATTGAAGAAATTAAGAAAAAAATTTAAAGAAATTACAAGATTTGGAGGTAATCTTCAATAATCTTAAACTCAGAAAGCTTGTTTCTTGTTCTTGAATATCTAGAATAGTTCTAGGGTTTATTCCTTTCTTATATTTTGGGGCTTTTTGATTTGGAGGATAGATCTGGAGGCTAAATGCATGTGTGAAGTTAAATTGGATAATATTATTGTAATATTAGTTCAATTTTGTCATTTGATGACTTGTTTCCATTCTAGAGTGTTATGACCACTCTTGCAACTCCTAGAATTGTTCTTGAGTTCTTCATTTGTGGTGACCTTTGTTGGTGTAATTATTAATATGATTAATGTTGAGAAATTTGGATTTAAAGCATGAAAAATGATATTTTTAGTTGCCAACTCAGATCTGGAAATTCTGTGTTTTTGGTGATGAAACGTATGTTTTATAAATATATTGGATGTGTTTTGGGAATTGGAACAATTGTCATAAATTATTTTGGAGTTGAAATATGCAAAAACGACGAAAAACGGCATTACCGGATGAGTTTCGAGCTTATTGGGTGTCTGCTGTCCAAACATATATTTTAGCTCACTGCTTTGGCACGTTCTTGTCTACATATATTTATTAAGTTGACAACCATTGTCAATCACAAAAAGTATTGTCAATCACAAAAAATGACTCATAATTTGTCAGTCCTGATCGTTTCCCGTTGTGACAGCTTTGGCACGTTCACAATGAGGCGTTTTCAAGACTTAACTTGTCAATGATAAACTTAAACTACTCATGTAGTCCTGAAAGCTTTGGCACATTCAGGATTTTTATTTTCAATTAAATTTATCTATATCTAAATATAATCGGTATAAATAAATTCTT